>JAGDQP010059899.1:0-12296 GCA_022664845.1 Lepisma saccharinum
GAACGTTAGAATGTAGTACGCTGAATCATCCTTAGATGGCAGCATATTTGCGAACATTGTTTGCCATCTAGCGAAAAAAAGTATGAACAACATGATCACAAGGATCATTCATTGTGTGCGTCAGGTGAAAGGTTTTGTGAAGACAAATCGAACACGTCAAATATCATGTCTAAAGTCATAAAACGTCATTACAGACAATTATTTACCATTTTTAGCTACTCAAGAAATTGACCCTTGTACTCAAGAAATTTTACCCTGTACTCACGATTTAAAAAATAATCACTCAAGAGATTTAAACATCTTTATTCAAGCAATTCTACTATTTCTACACATTGATACCACTTTAGCACCAAAAAAAAAAATTGTAAAATGAGAATGGATATCTGGTTCCCCATATTACAGGCGCCTTTATATTTATACTGTTTTTCTGGCACTAGTGAATTATTTCCAGGTAATTGTGTCTATAATAGAGAAGGCATCCTTCTATATTATGAGGGTTAATTTCTCATAAAGATAAATTCATTTTATTTGTAGTTCTATGCTTGTAGATGCAAAATAAACAAGAAAATTTTCTGTTGTAGAAAGAGTTTGTTTCTTCCTGGAACACATTCTGTAAGAGAAACTCCTGTGTTTTGGTTTAATGTTTGGGAAGAAACTGGTGGAACAAATGGCTTTTAGGTGCTAGGGCAACGAATCCTCTCGTTGTTTACAATTCTAAACTCTCTCTTCCTATCGCATCAGGACACTGACCACACGACTGTGGCAGCCACGGCTTGATTTACCCAAAGGCCTTTTAGTTCGATTCTCAGCTAATCTTCTTTGTCAACCACGAAATTTATAGGGTCGTTTCTTTTTTGTTTTCTTTTTCTTTTTTTCTCTTAAAACGGGGAGAGTGTAATGGTCTTTAATGGAAGTAGAGACAGTGAAATAGTCCCTTGTTTTATGGAATTGAATTTAAGTGATCTTGTTGACGAGCTACTGTTTCCACTTTTCTTCTTAATTAAGGGAAGAATTCATTAATACCTTACGTCATGATGATGGAACAGAAATTGGTTGAAATCAGTTAAGATATGTCAGTAGATTTTCCGCCTTTTTCAGCAGATTTCCGCCTTTACCCCATCCCAACTTCTTCGGGGATACTTTTAATTTCATTTTATTCTTTCGTGTGTAACTCAAGTGATCAATTCAATGAAACCTTGTAGAGAGAAACTGGCATCAAATTTCAAATCAGCAAATTTGATTTACCCCTAAACTTGACTCAAATTCATTCCGAGCTTGTCATGGCAAGTCTAACGCTTGTATCATACTTACCAGTTGGCACCTGAATAGTTTGCTGCAACCTTGCCATATCAAACTTGTTACAACAAGCGCGAAACTGACGTGCTGTGACACTAGTGGTAAAATATAGGCTATTAACACAACTGTCTACGTTCAGCGTGAACCAAACTTGCAATATCAAGTCAACTTAGTCAAGTCAATTTCAAACTTAAATGAAGCTTGTTACATCAATCGTATCTACACAAGCGAAAATCAACTGAAAATCAAGCTTATCAAGGGCTTTTATGCTATGTGGAATAGCATATGTTTTTAATCTGACCACGCTGTAAAAACATTTCTTCACGGTATTTTTTTTGGCTATACGCACTTTCGTACATTGTTTTTCTGTTAATAATCGAACGGCTTCAAACTAGGGATGTCAATCGGCTCGGTTCCAGCCGAGACGAGGTCAGCTCGGTTCAATATGAGTGAGCCTCGGCTCGTTTCGGAGTGAGAGTGAGCCACGGCTCGTTTCGGCTCGGCTTAATGTGAGCCTCGGTTCGTTTCGGAGTGAGAGTGAGCCACAGCTCATTTCGGTTCGGTTCAAAGTGAGAGTGAGCCACGGCTTGTTTCGGCTCTGCTCAAAGTGGACCGCAGCTCGATTCAGAGTGAGAGTGAGCCATGGTTCGTTTAGGCTCGGCTCAAAGTGAGCCACGGCTCGTTTCGGCTCGGTTCAGAGTTAACCGCGGCTCATTTCGGCTCGGTATGAGCCAACAGAGCCATGAACCGAGTCGAGCGTGCCGTTGACATTCCTACTTCAAACTTGAAGAGCTTGCAAAACACGATTTTTTACTTTTAAATTGGGCGATTGATCACTTTGAACGAAGGTGTGATCCAAATTAAAAGAGTGTGGGGCTGCTCTACGTTTACACCATAACTTGTTTTTGCTTGTTTCTTTGACGCCGATTACTCCAATTTGAATGTAGGTAAACAGAAAAAGACTTTCACAGACTGTAGTTTGTTTTGGAACATGTATAAGAAGAACCATTGACTTCAATGCAGGTAATCGGAAAATACCTTTCACCAGTTGAATTAAGCTCTTTAGGAGACCTGAGCTATTGACTACTGTCGTGGACTATAGTCGTAAGGGTAGCTGCTTTACTTTAGCGGGGCCCCTTTAGGACTGTACTCGAGAAAACCGTTAAATGTCCTCCTTTTCGGCGATTAGTTCAACCAATCTTTGGTTGACTCGACGTTTGCCCGTGAATAGAACGTCGAAAAGGCAAACATTTAAAGACTTGTGCTGCCTTTTGAAACAAATACAAATGGCGACTTGAAGGTTGCATCCAAATCAGGCCCGGAGTTTTGAATAGCTTAGTTGGCATTCTCTGATGACGTGGCTGCAATTTCGAAAATGAAAGAGAACAAAAGTGAAAAACAGAGCGAAAAGGAAAGAAATGCAAAAAACTAAATTATGGATATAAAAAAAACGAACAAGGAAACGAATAACATCGGAAAGAAATTCAAAAGTAAAATTAAAGAAATAACGAAAGACTAGAAAGAAGGAAATGAAGAAGCAAGATAAGAAACAAACAAATATCCCCAAAAGAAAAAGGAGAAGAGGGAAATAAAGAAAGGTAGGACAGGATCAAGGAATGGAAGAAAAACAGAAGAAAAGAAGGCAAGAATATGGAAGATAGAGAAAATAAAATAAAAATTAATGAGAAAATAAAAGAATGAAACAAAGTCTGAAAACAATGGAGAAGCAAGAGAAAAGATTCAAAGAAGGACACAGATAAAAAAACAAAGAAATTATTAAACAGGCCGAAGTAAGTAAATGCGTATCTTAAATGTCGTCTTCAGCCTGTTTAATAATTTCTTTGTTTTTTTATATGTGTCCTTCTTTGTAGAGGTAATCTTATAAATATATATATATATATTCTATTTACATTGTTATAACTTTCTATCTTCTTGAACAATTCATAATGCCTCATCTAATGCCTTCCCAGGAGGCAACGTACCAAGAATAGAAGATACATTCCCCTCGCTGAATTGAGATACTGATGCGCTGAATTAGGAAGCTGGTCGCGCGGGCATCACCCGAAACGATCTGTCCAAGGTTTATTTGTACAAAAATATGACAGTTTTGTGTTACATATTTTCATGGGCGGATTTAGGAGAGAGATCTTGTGGGGGGGGGGGGGCAATTACTCTAAAATCTATCGTTTAGAATGAAACATTTATGGTCATTCTGAAATGACTGGGGGGCAATCCCCCCCATAATGCATATATTTTGGGTTATATATAAAAGATTACATCGAACTCTTTTTCATTTGTCAATGTCACTTATATCCTTTGGCTTTGGGACTTATCATTAAGATAAGCTGCAGCTGAAGAAAAGTAGCGGGTGCTTAACGGTAAATCCATCCCTTATAAATTGATAGAAATCAGCACAAAGAAAGTGAGCTGGTATCGTGAACTTGATTCTCTTTTCTGTCACAACCTCACAATAGTAACATGTTAAACACATCCTCTTGTGTTGTGCCGTGCACTCAATATTTTGGAGATATTTTAGATAAAAATCCTCGCTAGCATTCCAACAAATGTACGTATGAAGCTAAAAAAAAATGCAGTGCTTAGTTATAGAGGTCGACTATATGAAGCTATATTCCAACTTTAGAAAAAAAAATGTAGACCAGTTGACCAGGAATTACAGTGAAGGGGTGAGACTAGTAGAGGGGTAGATTGACAGATTCACAGACAGATAGGTAAACAAACCGTAGATAGAAAGTAGATAGATAAGTTCATTGGCTGTCGTTCTGTCTCTCCCTCTCCCTCTTTCTCTCTCTCTCTGTCTCTCTCTCTCTCTCTCTCACACACACACACCAGAACACACGGAAAAACAGAAAGATTAATAATTAAAATTCTTTTTAATCTATTTACAACAATGAAGAATGTATTCCAATGGATAAGTATTGTTCCAGCCTCAAATAAACTAATCTCCTGTCCCTATAATGTTATTCTGTTGATACTGATGTTATCCAGTCCAAAAATGTTAATTATGTTTTGTCCCTTTGTTATGGTATCCAAATAATATCCCTCCCATTTTATTTTCCAGCTTATTTCTAATCTTCTTTCTCCCCCTATCTACCTTCCATGTTTTGTTACGATAAAAATAAAGACTGGTCATCAAGAGGGAATTTCTACATAAAATGGGAGGGAAATTTTCGCTTAGCTGGACAAAATATTCATCATATGCATAGTTATGATTCAAACAACTGGGTTGGTGGCCACTGCCCGCTCATCAGGTGGGCAATTCTGTTTACGACGGGGATTACCCGACGATTTATGAGCTTTCACGACGTTTTACAACCTGAATGTTTCATTATCTACATGTGTTATTGTTACAGTCTGGGAAAAATGTGCAGATGACAAACATTTTCACTAACGGTATAAATTTGCCATAAAACGGTATTGGGAAGGTATTTATAATGCGTTTCAGATCCCTCAGAACTTGCACAACGTACACTTAAAGCGACTGGCAGGATATTGCTTAGTTTATTTATTACATGAGAGACTTCACTATTAAGTATAAACAACAACGTTATTCTTTTCTTTCGTAATCCATTTTGTTGATATAACGTATCGCGTAAAATATTATTTCTCTTTTAAAATGACAAACTGGGTTTTATACGTTTCTCTACTATGTATTTCCTTGAACGATTGTAATGTTTCGAAATATTTCAGAAATGTTTTCCATACAAGAAATTAAAACCGGTTTCTTTTCTAACTATATATTAATATGTATTTATATTTATTCTAAACCTGGTTTCAGATTGCTGTTAAATAGGCTACCAGTTTTTAAGTAAATAAGGTCTTCTTGTTCAAAACCTTGATTTGTTATTTTTCTCTGTAATATTTATCATTATTTCTTGCCAGCTGGAACATCGACACTGAAACCACTAAATGTGACAACATTTCTGTTTTAGCTCATCCTCTAGGAGCGAAAAATGAAACTAGGTTTTGAGATACTTACTAAGATACTATCCACTTGGAACTCTAGATTTCTTGTAGAGCTTTATAAATATTTGAAGCTCTAGGTTTTTTGTAGTGATTTCATTCTAAGACCGTTCCTATACTACTTAAATGGGAAAATAAAGATTTATGTGTTTAGCTTTCATTGGGAACTGCAGATGTCTCGTGGAGCTCGAAGAAGAATGACGACATGAAACAGAGTAAAAAGGCTGTACATAATCCTATAAAAGATAATTTTATTAGCTGTAGCCAATGAAATCGCACGATTAGTAAAAAATAGTTCAATTTACAACAATAATATCGTTCGCTTACAAAGCACGAATATGTTTTATTTCATAAAATACATTAAACCAAATTCTGTGAAATACTTCCTATAGCATCTTTACCACCACAAAACCAAAAATTTTGTCTATCTGTCGTGAGTTTCTATCAAATTGAATGGAATTAAATTTAACTAACCGTCCAATAGACTTGAAACATTATACATTTGTATATGCCTGATGACAATATAAAATGAATTAAGAATTTTGAAAATCCAAGATTGCCGCAGCGCCATTTTTGAAAAGGTCTTACAGGAAACACAATCGATAGATGGGCGCCGAAAGCAGAAATTTTAAGCCCATTCGACAGAGTTTTTAATGCCATACAACATACGTAAAAATTAGGTGCTGAATTGCAGAAATAACTGAAATTGAAAATTTTGTTGTTTTTTTTAATTGAATTTTGTTATTGCTTCGAAAACAAAGACCGAATTCAACAGCCACACTTCTAACGTAAGTTCTTGACACAATAACAAGAAAACACATGTCTTTGTCATTTTTCGAATTCCGCATCATTCTCGAGATACAAGGATTTCCATTTGGAGCTCAATATTATTTTGCAATGGTAAATAGAAGGAATATTGCCCTCCTAAAGCAAAAAATGTACATAAAAGTAAAAAGTAGTTTTTCATAGTTGATTTATATCATTGAGTAGATGTTAGAAGTTAAAATATGTCGTCATCAGTTTGTCAGTGTTGCCAACTGGTATAAAGTAGTACATTTTCATATAGCACTACGACAATTTATTGGATATCTGGTATTCTCTAGTGATAATAAACATAATATGTGATGCACATAACGCAGTGTTGCAAACTGTTAATATCATACCAGATTAAATACTGAAAATACCATTTTGATCATTTCACGTCTTATATTATTCACATGTTGCAATATTGTTTCTGTGCCTCACATTATGTTTATTATCACTAGATAATATCAGATAGCCCAACAAACGACCGTAGCGCTATTTGAAAAAGTACAACTTTATACAAGGTTGGCAACACTGACAAAGTGATGACATTACATTTTATCTTCTAATATCTTACCCAATTGACGCAAATCAACTCCGGAAAACTACATTTTACTTTTATGCACCTGTTTTGCTTTAGAAGGGAAATATTACTTCTATTCACCATTGCAAAGTTATATTTGACTCCAAATTGAAATCCCTGTTTCTCGAAAATGAAGCGGGATTCGAAAAATGGCAAAGACACATTTTTTTTTCTTGTCATGGTGTCAGGAATTTATGTTCTAAGTTTGGCTGTTGAATTTTGTCTCTGTGTTCGAAGCGATAACAAAATTCAATTTTTTTTTTTCAGAAAACTTCAATTTCTCAGTTGTTTCTGCAATTCAGCACCTAATATTTATATATATATATTGCATAGTGTTAAGATCTCTTTCGAATAGACCTGCTTTCAGCTTGCATTTCTCGATAGCGTCTCTTGTTAATCCGTCCCAAAGCGCCTGCGAGTTCTGCAACCCAACTCATTTCTTTGCTGCGCGGCATTACATACCATTCTAGGAAAACAAAAAGTTCAGATATAAAAACGATAATTTACGAATTTTGTAATAGATTTACCCGTGCTGTTCCGCAGCTTTGTAAAATAAAGGAAATGGATAATAATTATATAAAAATGAGAAGTAATGAAGTACAACTAATAGAAATGAAGAATGTTTTAGAATAAAGGACAGACACAGAAAAGAAAATAATATTATAATATAGTTATTATTATTAGAACAATAAATATAAAACAATTTTTTAATTTACGAAACTTCTTTACAAAAAACGTTAGCAGTACGTCGACTGTTCAATTTCTACATTCTCAAAAGACGTCGCACGTAACACTACTACATATAACTGCCCGTGACTGAAAAACAGATTAAGACAAACAGCTATGCCTACGATATCGAGGGCTAGCTAGCTCTGGGGGTCTTATTTTCCACAATACAGAATGCTAAACGAATTGGAAACTGTGTTCTTTTACAAGTAAATACAAAAGTAATGTCATATGGCGATAAATGGAAGCGAGAAGACGTACGTTTTGGTCAACATTATGCCCAGATATAATTTGTAGATTTAAGAAGTTATACATTTTGTGAAGAATTAAGTCATTTAGTAAGCCTTGTACTACGTTCAAGTTTGTCGATAACATCACAATAGAACCTTCTTTTAGTTCTAGAATATATGGTGGTAAGCTGCTCGTGTCTAAAGGTTTTAAAAATTCAGTAGGATATGGTAGAAGTTCAGTTTCATCTTAAGTAATTAAAGAATTTACCCTGAAGTAAGTTCTTGATCTTCCAGGAAGCCGATAAAAAAAATGAATTTATTTCGTTACAATGATAACTTTGGCGCGCTAAAACAACTACCCGAGAGAAACTGGAAATATGTGCTGGTCATGTAATATACTTTCCGTAAGTGTCATGATAGTATTAGCTTCTGAGATGACACATGGTGGCAAATTAACATATAATTACTTCCCAGAATCCATTTATCGATAAATGCCATTACCTATTTATATTAGAAATGTAGCAAATGCATGTTATTCTGGGATCGCTCGCATATTTTTACGTACTAATGGCTGAGCGACTGGGAAAATGAATTTGAAACTATTTTAAAAATAAATCAGTAAAAGGACGAGAAGGAGATATGATAACATATCAGATCAGAAAAAATTGGCGCTGGCCGGGAATAGAACCCCAGACCTTCTGAGCAGTTATTCGATATGCTAGTCAGGCACCTGTCAGCATTGTATCGCACCGTTTCTTCCATCCGTGTGTATTTCTTATCTCTCCACCTTCTTCGACTCTAAGAGACGAATTCCTCGGCCTGTCATGCTTCTTTTGTGCCAAATCTACCAAATGTTATACCACATTCGATCTACCTATACTTCCGAAAACTTACAGGAATCATTTACTTCTTTTGAGGAATCCCTTTCACACCTATCGCACCATTTTGGAATAAATATGCTGTTTTAAATAGAGCTGGTTTAAAGTCCTTGACGGTATCATGCCGCATCAGCTGTACTGTTCATGGTGTTAGAAATATGAAGGTCTAAAGTTCATTTTCCCAAACGAAATACGCATGTTTGTTTTTCGTCTGCTCGCTCACTACACATTCAGCGAGTGGAACATCGTTTGAAACTAAATGAAAGCTGCTCTATGCTTTCAAAATAATTATTTTCTCTGATTATACAAACTAAATCTTTGTTTGCTGTCACATTTTTCTTCCAGTGTTTTACCCCATTCCTCACTCTTTCTGTGTTTCTACCCATAGTTTATCTTGATGTCCTCTGTTGTCCCTTCTTTTCCCTCGTCGTCAACTAAATAAACCTATCCTGGAAGCGAAAACCCTCAAACTGCAGGTTATATGATGTTTGTTGTACATTTCACCATAGCGATGTAGTATATAATGAAATTGAATTCAGGAGTGCGTACGATGAAAGGTTGTGCATATATCTATATTTATTTTAGAGTCAGACATTTTGTAAAAGAGAATATTTCCATATATTCACAGCGACGCTTATTTCAATAATAAACCTAAACGATGAACGATATGCATTCATCTTCATTTCTTTGAATATAATAAAATCGTCTACTATCTTTAATTGGGGAAAATATTACTTTGAATATAAGAGATTGAATTATCATTTAGGGGCTTGACGACACAATTCCCTTTTAAAGGCATATACACAGTGCTGAACTTTGCCCGGAACGCACCTGAATGGAGTTCAGGCATAGTTAAAATCTAGCCTCGAAAGTACCGGAATAAACTCACGAAGGTACAGACTTAATAATCTCGAAAGTGTTTTTAAATATATTTTGACAAGTTTAATCTGAATTGTTATGTTAGTAGCGTGTATTCTTGCCGTGGCAATTTCTATTGTTATGAGGCTCTTAAATCATATCCTTCATGTTAAAAGGTACGTACATAAGTTTTCCTTTTATCTATTGCAAAATTAAGTAAAATGCCTTTTTATAAATTTAAGTATTTATAATTGCACCGTTCCGCCTAAAATATTTTCCAACTTCAGCTCTGTAATGTCATAAAGGCAGAGAGTGAATTATCATTTAGAGGCATGAGGACATAATTCCCATTTAAAGGAGTATAGGGATAAAGGCAGAGAGTGAATTACCATTTCGAGGCATGAGGACATAATTCCCTTTTAAAGGCATACAAATATAAAGGCAGAGAGTGAATTACCATTTACAGGCATGATAGCATAATTTCCTTTTAAAGGTACATATGTATAAAGGCAGAGAGTGAATTATAATTTCGAGGCATGAGAACATAATTCCCATTTAAAGGAGTATAGGGATAATAATCATGATGATGGTATGAAAGGCATAGAATTAAACAAACGATAAAAATCAATGTAATTGGTTAATTTGTTGTAATTCTATACGATCCACACAAATTTAATACGATAATCTTTATTGTCATTGTCATTTATTGTCATTTGTTCTCCTCATTACATATTCATAGCACTACAGTCTTCTTTCTTGTCTCTTCTTAGATATTTCTACAACTTTGGTTGTTCCTCTTACTCTCACATTTCTAACTCTGTCTCTTCTTGTTATCCCACACATCTAGCGTAGCATTCTCATTTCGGTAACACCCAATCTATTTTCCTGTATTTTCTTTATTGACCATGTTTCTGTTTCGAACTTCACTGCTGGTCTAACCACTGCAAAATCTTCCTTTTATTCTTCACCATGATTCTACGGTCGCTGAGAGCGCCACCTACTTTCTTCCAATTTCGCCATTCCTCTTGTATTCTATATGTTATTTCCACTCCTAAATCACCATTTCCAGTAATAGATGAGCCTAAATATTTAAAAAAATTCACTTTATTCATTCGTTTTTCTTGCAACATCACTTCTCCATGTTCTTCTCAGTTAAACTCAAGGTATATTGTTTCTTTTCTACTAATCTTTAGGTCTCTATCTTTGAAAGACTTCTTCCAACTCTCTACTTTCGACTCGGTTAATACCTGTGAAATGCTTACGGAACGCCGTCATCTGATTTAATGAGAAAGGCCTCCTCTCCGACTGAAGATGGATGGTTTTGGCTGTGACACTCTCCAGTCATATTGACCGCAGCATATTGTTGCACAGCTGAAACAAGGTCACATTTGGTGACACGGTTATAGGTGATTCGGTTTTAACCCAAATAACCAGATGGACTCTGTGTCCCGGTGACCTTATATTCGACTCTTAGGGTCAGTTCTACAATCGACCGCTAAACTTCTAGTCAACGCTAAGTTGAGGCCAACTCACATTTTGCGTACTCTCAAACTTGGCCTGGTGACCTTGTCTTGATCCCAGTTAATTCCAGTTTCTGTGGCTTGAAGGAATCACTATTGTCACTTGCTATGTTCACATTTTTCTTCTTTTCAGATCAGTCTTTCCGAGCGGGGGAAGGTGGAGTTATTTGAACACCTCCGGGGGTAATTTGCTCTTTTCGGAAATACGAGACTATTTCCATAAGTTTTTGCCAGGGTATTCTTCGTAGATCCGGGGTAACATCCCCGTTTCTGGTCACCCTGAAAGAAACACTGTTCAAACGAAACTGTGTATAACAATGCAAGAATTTTAAACTGCTTTTCGCTCCGAATCAGCGGGTTAAAATCGGTTCACCAGGTCAGACCGGGTCCGAAGCATAGACCTGGTCCATAGCTTGACCCAGTAGCCCGTTTCAGTTCTCTATTGTTTGAAAGGGTTCAGGGAGGAAAACTTAATATCTGAGGTTAGATGATGGAAAGTTGGTGGACATATTGCTGAGGTTGGAGAGAGGTTGAACTGTGTTACCAACCGTATGTAAGGCTTATCCGGTAGCTAACATAAAGTCGTCTCTCCTAAACAGGTCGAAACGAAAGGATATTAAGACACAAAATAGCCAGAACAAAAGTAATAATTAACAAGCGCAAACAAGTTAATCGTATAAACTTAGGGCAACCCGATGACAACATAAGGAAGTGCATATGATGAAACTAGTGTCAGTTTTTTAAATGAAGAAGGCTAACCAAATGAAAAGGACCTGTCAGTTTTAGAGCCACAAGGCTCTAAAAGATAACATAATTTGAGATCCCTGAAGGCAAATCGGAAATCAACTTCTCTTTGTTTTGCTTAAGGCTTAAGGTCAGAGCTGAACCCGAGGCACTAAATTGACCCGAATGATGCGACTGACTCGGTAAGCCAGTCTTGATCCAAATGACCAGACTAACGTTGTGATCCGGTGACGATCGAATCTTTACCCAATTGAACCAATGACCCAATTTTGACCCGACGACTCTGCCTTGACTCATTTTGCCTTGCTCTTGTTCCTGTTGCTTGAATCAATCAACACTTTCATTTCTGAGAGTCACAGTTTCTTTCAGAAGAGCATTTTCTGAGGTAGAGGTATTAGCATACCTTCAGGGGTTTTCTTGTTCTTTCCGGGGATATAAGGCTTCTTCCATATGTTTTACTAATGTTAGGAACTGTATTCCCCGTCACATCTGAAAGAAACACTGTTTAGACAACGAAAGTCATAAAGAAAGAAAGAAAGGAAAAAACGCTTTGCTGTCCGGGTCATCGGGTCAGGCCGGTTGCCAAGCATAGACCCGGTCCAAAACTTGATCCGAATGACCCGGTGACCCGTTTCAGCTCTGGCGCTAGCTTGCTTTACAGACAGACAGGTTGACA
>JAGDQP010059900.1:0-12296 GCA_022664845.1 Lepisma saccharinum
CCAACACCTCTTCCCAGAAAAAGGGCGTAACCCTTTCAATGGGTATTTGTCATGGCCTCAGCATGACAAATTGTAAAAAAAACAAACAAACAAAAAAAAACGAGACGAGGTAAATATGATGTAGTTTAATCCTCTGAATAAATACCTATATTTTGATATCTTCGCGTTCTCTTAGTTTCGTTTCGAGACATTGATTATAATACTACCAAGATCGCTGAAAAGCACCGCAGTAGTGTTTATAATCATAGGCTCTACGATAGTATATTTTAGTGTTTGTAGCCCACACTGCGGGGAGCAGACTTGGGCACATTTTTAGTGTATTAAATTCACATCGAAGTTTCGTCAGAACCCATAGCGCCCAGAGATACTTCAAGTTGGTAATCTGCACAGCAACAAACATTGAACTTTAAATAGTATAAGATATATTTAAGAAAGGTCCCCTTACAGGAAAATGGCGCCCAGCGTGGGGCCACAAATAGTGATGTGAATAGTACATCAGAAAGTGAAGAGGGCTTGAGTGAAATGTCACATTACAACAAAAGGAAAACAAAATTTCAAGAAGAAAGAGATACAGTTAGGTATAAAGATCAAATACAGATTGAACGTGGAATACGTGGTAATCCCATGATTCAAGAGCAATTGTCTGATTCTCAGTATAGGCAGATTTGTAAATTTGTGGAGCGTTTGATGGAAGCTATTCGACAACAAGAAAGGAGAGAACGGGAATTAGAACGTGAACGTGAAAGTATAGAGAAAGAGAAAAGAAGAAAAATCAAAGATGAAAAGTTTAACCAAGTAATTGATAGTTTGAAACAAGATAATAACAACAAACATGAAGAGTATGTCAATAAGAGGTTACAAATATATGAGCAACATTTCAAGGATGATTTACAAGCAACTGAACAGCGTTTAAAGGAATCTTTGAAGAACACGAATACCAAAGTAGAATCATTGGAACAGAAAGTACAAGGTTATTATGAGGAATGTAAAAGGAATAATGAGAAGTGTAATTTTGAAGTTCAAGATCAAAGAATTCAAATTAATTCATAGAAAAGTGAAATATGTACTTTGAAGCAGAGTGTAATATCATCGATGGAGGAACAAAATGATTTGATGGAAAATGATAATTTACAAGATGAAGATGTAAGGTTACCTTTAAGAGAGAAAATTATAGCTTGTGTTCCTGATAGAGATGTTAATGATCTGTATACTGCTTCGATTAGAACGAGTGATAATGGCAAAATATTGAAACCAAGTGAAAATGTTATTGAATTTAAAGAAGTTACCCTGAAGTCTGCAATGCATATACAGAAACATGAACAAAGAACAATCCAAATACATGATGAAACTAAATCTGGTATAAATTTCGAACGAATAGAAAACAGTCCACAGTGTAGGAAACATCAGAGGGGAAGTAAAGGAAACAAACGGAAATTCTTTTGGAAGTCCAAGAGAAATAAGAATATAGAAAATGAAAATCCTAATAGAAATCACCAAGCCAATATCTCAAGATGTACGTCAGGTAAAGAATCAATCCCAAGAAGAGAAAATGAAACAAGAATAAGCTGCCAAAATATAGGAAAGAAAGACGACGTAGCATATTTTATGCTGAATAATAATGAAAAACAGAAATATTGCAATGATGAACGATTAATTGATATGAATATGATGGATGAAACAGTAAAAATGTGAAAGAGAACTAATTTAATAACAACAATTGAAAAGTCTGAGAAAATATACCAAAATGTGACAATGAAGAGACATGAAAAGAAAAGAGGATCAAAAGGAAAAAAAAACAACTTAAGAATTAGTTAGGCAAAATAAAGAAAAAGGATGTGAAAATAACACAAGTATTCAAAGTGAAGCGTGGAAGTAATCTGAAAGGTCGAATTTATAGGAAGTCCAGAAAGTCAAGAAAAGATAAAATAATAAATACGTCATCAAAGAATCCACTACAACTAGATTACAATACGCTGGTATAATAATGGAAAGAATCAACATACCAATTCTATCTATTATCCCCGATTATTTAACTGAGTATGTAAGGTTGCAACAAAAAAGAGATAATCATCAGAGGAGAAAGTATTGCAAAAGTACGACACGTAGAGTAAGCAGTAATTGAGAGTTTAGAAAATTAGAATCTATGAGTAAAAGAATTGATTTAGAACCAACATACCATCAATGGTTTTTGAGAAAAAGGTTAGCGCGTGAAAAGGCTGATCGTTTATGTGGAAAAAATTGAGATCACGTATTAAAGAACCTGAAAAATATGAGCTAACTTTGTATAGATACAAAATTGTGAAGTTATTGAAAAAGGTATGGAAGAAAGGAAAATTGTTAGATCAAGGGTGAAAAAGAAAAGGTTAATAATGCAGGAAGAAGAAGAAATAACAGATCCTGTTATGATACACCAGTCAATAAACATTGATATTGATATGTAAAGGAATATGAGAACATTACACCCAGCTATAAAATTGGATATGGCCGATGGAAAATCAATAAGATCGAAAAGTGTATTGTTGACAAATGTGTAGTAAACTCAACAATTTTTTGTAAATATTGAACTATATATGGAGAAAGTTTTCAGAACTATTTTTCAATTTTAAAGACGAGCAAGTACATTTAATTTCTGATAAAATCCAATTAATTTTTAAAGATAATGATGAAATAAAAACAAACGATGACAGGGTAGTGATGAATGTAATATCACAGATCAATCCAATGAATGACAAATACATACAAATAATACATAATTTTTATTATCATGCAATAAAAAAAATCAAAGGAAAGGAAACAAGTTAAAATTACACAATATCTGTATGGAAGCAATCAGATTTATTAAGAAACACAAAATGAAATGAATAAGATTAACTAAAAAAATATATTATTTTTTTTTAGTTTCAATTCGGGAATTTTGTTATGCTCTATAGTATGAATTACGTTATTTTATGGAACTATCTTTGAATTTGTAATTTAAATATGATTTGATGTTTTGCGGGTGGCTGACCATTCAGGGGCATTGTGCATGTTCCGCAAGTTGCTCGATAGATGGCAGCACAACAAAAGCGATAGTGTGTGACTTAAAGTGGAGTTTTCATTATATTAGATGATTTGTTTTCACTTGTAATATCGGCACAAGAGTATAATGAGTTAATTTAATAATTGTTATAATGTTGAGGAACAGATTTTGTACTTTATTATGGTGACAGAATATTTAGTCGCTTCTGTTTAGTGAACCCAGGAATGTAAAATGGTAGGTTGGGTTCAACGAGACTGGAGGTATATATGATGTAGTTTAATCCTCTGCATAAATACCTATATTTTGATATCTTCGCGTTCTCTTAATTTCGTTTGGAGACATTAATTATAATGCTACCAAGGTCGCTGAAAAGCACCGCAGTAGTGTTTATAATCATAGGCTCTACGATAGTATATTTTAGTGTTTGTAGCCCACACTGCGGGGAGCAGACTTGGGCACATTTTTAGTGTATTAAATTCACATCGAAGTTTCGTCAGAACCCATAGCGCCCTGAGATACTTCAAGTTGGTAATCTGCAATCGGACCGCACAGCAACAAATATTGAACTTTAAATAGTATAAGATATATTGAAGAAAAGTCCCCTTACAAAGCTCTTTAACTTCTGTTCAGGGGTTTCTCTGAACTGATGGAGACAAAATTGACCATGTTAGTATGAACATTACTCTGCCAGAAATGAAGGTGCGTGAAATGATTGAATATCTGGGATAGAGAAAAATGAGGGTATATCATAGTCTGGATGGTTTCGTGGTAGATTATATCAATATGAAATGAATAATAGCGAAAGTGGCGATGGGACGAGAGTCTTTTGGTGTTGGTTCAGCTGTAATGTGCATTGTGTCGAATAGCAGACGATGATTTGTACCAGAAGTTGGCGGATGTATTGTAAGCGTAATTGTTCCAGGTGGAAGACTAGATGTGGAAATAGTGTTTGTGCATATAATTCAGCAGTGGGACTTGGTAGCTTGATTCTATATACTATCCGCAGGGCATCCCTTCTTATCCCTTCTTATATTGTAAGTGTTTCGTAGAAGAACCGATTCGCTGCAAACGAGGCCCTGAAGCTTTATGTGAGAATTGGCCACAAAAAAGACCTTGTATGTGTTCAATTGTGCTTAAGTCCCCATGTGGGGCCTGTTAGTCATTTTAGTAGATTAAGGCGGTTGTATGGTTTCTTTTTTATTATACTTGAATGTGGCCTCCCGGTGAGATGGTGATCATAGTTAACTCTCAGATAGGTGACTGTGTTTATGGGTGCGATCGGTGTATTATGAACTGTCAGTGAATTGCGTTGAGAATTTCTGTGTACCCGTGTGCGTTTGTTGGGAGATATGAACACTATGGATTGTATCTTCTGTGGGTTTATTTTTAATGCACCACTTAGTGCATCACTCTGTAAATCGTTGCATTGCTTCGGTCATTTGTTTGTTTGTTGAATCCTTGAATGGTTTTATTGAGGGCGAAGAAAGCTGTGTCATCTGCGTACTGGAAGCTATGCATATTAAGGCGAAGCGGTGGGAGATCTGCAACAAAGAGGAGATATTGAAGAAGTGATAGTGCAGAACCTTGTGGGACACCTCAGTGCAGGAACATGGGATGTGAAAGGGTGGCATTTATGAGTAAGTTTTTCACTTGCAGAATCTGTCCTAGGACACCAGTCTGCCGCGGAAAAATTTCTGGTGAGATGTTTAGGCAGACAGTTGTCTATCACGAATAAAAGTTTAGCGTCCACATTTCAGTCAGGCGTTGGTGTGAGATCATGACGGAAGCAGTGGATTTCGCGGGTGTTTGTGCTAGCTATTTGGTTATTCAATCTAACAGGAATTGAAGCGCAAACGATATTGGACACGCGAGTTATTTAAAAGAGGTAACCAACATGCAGAAAAATTGAGGGAACCTAAACTGGAGGATGGGTTCTTGAACCTTGCATAGTTTTCGCTATAATGGACTTTAATGACTACTAGACCTATAAGTATTGTATTTTTGAGGCAGTATTTTTTTAAATGTACGGTATCTTTTATTTTGAGGAATGAATATGAACTTTCACCAATATCCACTATGTACACAAAGGACTAAGCACGGAACTAGTGCATAAACAAAGTCACACCTTGTCTTTTAATTGGAAAGGCTGATTGCGAATCATACAGGTTAAAACGCTTCCTTTTGTGTGTGTGGTCACGGGCTTAATTTCCGTCGGGGTGTCTTGAATGCAGTGGTTCGGAGGACACTTTACCAAAAACTGTAGGTCCCGTCCTTAGAAGATCAGCAGCTTGTTTAGGATGTCAATAACAATTCAGTCAATCAAGATGAGCATCAAAATGTTACTACATACCGGTGTTAGAATGCTATATGAAAATACATTTTTTTGAAAACGTAGTCTTACAGCACTAATTTAAAAAGAGGCGCTTTTTGTTGTTGATATACAGAATATGATACTGAGTAAAACTTTGATCTGTTGCAAAACTTGTTTCTTAACTCGAATTTTAGTACTATGATTCTGAACATGAAAATGGATACACGAACACCAGTTCAAGTCTCCTCCTTCTTCCAGGATCCAGTCTTGGTAATATACAATTTGCTTTAAGAAAATTAGCAGAAAAGCAATAAAAGGGACTATTTGTACCTAATATATTCTTGTAATGAGAAAATCTAACGTAAGCCACTTCATTTTACGTACATTGTTGAGTAATATTTTTTAAAAATCTCACAGGTGTAATAAGGTTCAGTATGACATATGAAGGCTAACGAAATATCTGAGTTAGTCTTGATTACCTATGAATCCAGCCAATATTTATATATACTTGACAGGGCGAAAAGTTTTATTTTTTGAAAGCTACAATTGCAAAAACGTAAGAAGTGAAGTCATATTAATATGAATATAAAACGAAAAAACGAAGCGTTTCTTAATTATATAAAAGAACTATAGACACTATTAAGATATAAACATTCTTATATAAACGCCACAATTAATATATAAAAATTCCACTGTTTCGGCATGTTTTATCATTGCAACGAACAAACAATCTCTGCTCTGTACACTAACTGTGGCTATGTCATCTGGTAGGGGTGGAAAGAGGATAGTAGAAGTATCAAACTCAACCGTAAAAGACAATTTTCCCCTTGTTTTTCGTCTACACCAGAGGACACTTGTCTGTGTCTTCCGTCTCGGCCGGGAGACAGAAACTCAAGGACATCTGTCCGCAGAGATGTGTCTCCTTTCTGTGGATAGATGCCTGCAAGTGAGTACTAGGCACTTTTAAAGCAGTACTTTATACTAGACTTAGTAGATACGTATTTATTTTGTGGTATCATTCATCTCTCTACGACAAATAGTGCCCGAGATATAGCCAACGAAATTTTCTCTAAATGGATGCAACTTTGAAAAGAACTAAGGAATATAACTGTTACTTGTCACTACTATTTTTGCCTATATCTGGCAAACACAGACTCGACAATTCTTAAACGTTGTCAAGTTATCGACTATACGAGATGCGTATGTCAAAAGCCCCACCTGTATTCATAGACTGGAAAAATTGATTTTTTTCCTTACTCTTATGAACGTTTGCTCTAGATCACTATGTCAATTTATTCCATGGTTCATAGCAAATACAACTAAAGGTCACTCGTTATTGTACTAGAATTACAGGCTGAGCACTGTACGACTTGTGCTTGTGAACTTACTTCGAGGTATTAGTTCTTTTTACCAAATCACCATAGATAAAAACAAAACAAAAAAAAACACTTCTGTGAAGTGTGTTTGGGTCGGGGAGTCCTGCCAGAGGGGGAAAAACCCTCAAAAATGATATTAAAAAAATTCCTTTGGCGGTATTTTTCTATTTCTATAAGAAAACACATAAACTTACTAATGAAATCTTTTATGCATTTCAGCATGTATAAAAAATTGTTACTATTGGAGGAAGTTAAAACAAAAACAAAAACGCAGCAACATGTAGAAGAATATTGTGGGTCTATGCAAGACTCACCACGCAACTCGTATTACCCGTTAGGAAGTTATGGACAGGGTGAAACCGCAAAATTGCATTATTTTTTTTTTAAATAAAAGAATTAGGTCTTTGCTTCTCTTTTGTTTATAAAGTTGTCCCAAAGATTCGTACTTCATTTTATTTCCTATACAATTTTAAAGGCAACGCACCTAGTTCACTATTCTGCGTAATTAGTAGGTAAAAGTTCAGAATAGTCACCGTAACGAAAGGGTTAATCTAAATACCATCCTGATATTTGGCTGGTAAAACATGGAGAAAACCACGATGCAATCTTAGGATAGCATGCAGCAGGACTTGAATTAACATATGTGTTTTCTCGAATACCACTGAAACTCCCGAGTATAAGTAATAGACAAGGGAACTTTGGTATATAAAGGGTTTGTTAGTATCAACCAAGGTGTATTGTTTCACATTTTTTATATTTTATTTCAATTCGCAATCAGCTATAAAAAGTGTATCTGAGTTCCAAGTTGCATTGTATGTAGACGTACCAAATGCCATATAGTGCCACAAAACCACACGTTAGTAGGATGACAACAACTTTCCCTTCTTAATTAATGTGTCCCAGAAATAGAAAATACAATATTTTTACTATATTAATAAATACAAAACCACAAGCTATTACAAAGTTAACGATATTTGTATAATATATATCTAGGATAGTAAACATTGCAATACTTATCGTAAATTTGACGAATTGATGACACTTTTTTCGTGAATTGAGAACTTTCACGTGTAATTTTAAACTTCTTTCTTCTTTCGATGTCTAAGAAACAGTATTATTGTTTCTACATAAGAATCAAACAATGGCTATCTTTGGATATTGTTGACAAATACATTTTGCAAAAGAATTATCACAAGCAAGATTGTTAAAATAAAATTTGGAAGCTCTTCATTAAATGTTACGAAACTGTAGCAGCGCAAGGGAAATGTCTACTTATTGTAAGCAACATACCCTTACACTAAAATTTTGCAATTGTAAATTTCCAAGGTCTCTTGTTCACTACACAGGTTATAATGCTAGTAGATCAACAAACGAGTCCTTGTTTTTTTTATAATATTTGTTGGTTTTAATTGGAGGGGTAGTATTAAGACTACCCTGGACAATCTCTTCTTTTACGAAAGAATATCAAATGTAATTCTTTGAAAGTGAAGAAGGATGTAAATGTATTCTACAGATGCCTCCAAATTATTAGACCCACTCCCGAAAATTTCAACGTTTCTTGTTCATATCTATGAACGGCAAAGAAACGCCTCGAATAAGCACTAGGACTGAAACATTGAATTTCCGACGATTGGGAGAAACTATGTTTTAGTGATGAGCAGGCCTGAAATTGTGCTTCTTTTCTTGGCCTAGACCAGTTGATAAAAACTATAGCTACAATAGGCCCAGGTCCGACAAGAACCTGAGAAGTTCTGGTAATTTATGGCCCGAGCCCGTGCAGACCTCTAATATTCAAGTCTAGCGTTCTTATTAGGTTTATTAATGATAAAAAATTTATTCATCAGAACTATTATTATTTATAATTTTTAAACGTTGAAAAGTGACAAGAGACAAGAAAATATAATGAATAAACACTTCATTTTATCTTGTTAAAGCAAATAATTGAATTTATTTACGGACTTTAGGCATCTAAGGCTCAGGCCAGGATAGGGGAGGCGCGACGATGTGCAAAGGCAGCGACCCTAACCTTACAAAAGGTACAATCCCGGCATCCGCCTGTTGAGACTGAGGAAAACCTCAGTCAGGATGGCCGGCTGGAGCAGGGTTCGTGCCCACACTCAACCTACCCAATGGCGCTTGGGTGGCAGACACGCTACGCCCATTTTTTCTTGTGTTGTGGCAGTTATGTTTGTTAATGTTAGGATAAGGGATGCAACTATTTTTCATTATTTTTATCTTACTTCTTGATTAAATTCAAGATATTTAACCGATTTTTTAAAAAGAAACTCTAAGTTTACTTTTATCTGGCCCGGGCCAGGGCTCAAAAGCTTTTGCCATGGACCGACCAGGTTGGGCCAGGCCTCAATCAAACCCCTGGTGATGAGCAATATTTTCACTGTGCTTGATGAATGTTTTTTGATTTGGATGAAGGAGAATTTCCAATTGGAATGTGAAAAATAAACTATGAAGAATCAAACCCTAATATCGTTTTGGGGTGTAACGTCTATCTTAGGACCTCAGGAGCTTCATACACTGAAGTGTCAAAAGTCATGGGATAGCGGGAGGGAATTAGTTGACAGCGCGGCAACATCGCGGAAAATCGGTCGAACGGCGTGAAGCAGTTGCAGTGTGGTCAGTCGGACTTCTATGAATGCAGTGGAACGTTGTGTACCGTGGTGATGGCAACCCGACGTGAATTATTGGCATTTGTGGGAGGGATGATAGTTTGTATTAGACGAATGGTGCATGCGATTTCGGAATTCGTCTGGAAATTGAACTTTACTTGCTCCACACTGTCAAGGGTAGAGCGTGAGTACCGCATTGGAGGCATTGGGACCCATCACGGCTAAGCAGTGGCCGAGCACAGGTGCTGAATGACCGCGACCGGACTAGGCAGGCTTATCCAGCACACACACAAACAGCAGTGCGTGATCTGACAGCAATAAATCAATGAAATGCATCCCAGGAACGTATCTCAGAGGTTAGTGCAGAGCAATTAGGTATCCATGAGGTACCGCAGCCGAAGTCCGACACATGCTCCGCTACTGATTATGCCTATCGGTGGCGGCGACTCACACGGGCTCGGGAACGCGTGGATTGGGTCTTAGAAGACTGGCAATGTGTTGTAGCGTGGTCAGACGAGTCACGTTTCCAATGGGCACGCACGGGTGGTGGGGTCCGGGTGTGGTGTAGACCCCAGGAGGCGATGGACCCAAGTTGTTAACAAGCACTGTACAAGCTGGTGGTTTCTCCGTCATGGTGTGGAGCGTGTTTACCTGACACGCTTTGCGTCCTCTGGTCCGCTTGAACCAGACATTGACTAGTGAGTGCATGTTCAGCTACTTGGTGATCATCGCCGGCCCTTTATGGACTTCGTGTACCCTGCCAGCAATGTGATTTTTCCAGGATGATAACGCACCATGTTACCGGTCCGCAATGATGCGCAACTGGTTTGAGGAAAATTCTGTTTACTTCCAAAGCATGATTTGGCTCCCTATATCGCCGGACATGAACCTATCGAGCACATGTGGAATATCATCGAACGGGCTATTTATGCTATGTATTCTTCACCTGCAACAACCATTGTTGATTTATGGCCCGGTTATTGGCCGAGGTGACCAGCGCCATTTTGTCTTCTTGCTCCGCAGTTAGACCAGGATATCGATACGTTCAACACCTACTGTGATTGGTGTCATATATTATACTTTCGTGTTAATTTGTGAACGAGTTGTGCCGAGTTCTATTTCGCCCATGTTTTTGTCGGTGTTTGTGAAGAAGGCATTCAAATTAGTGTTTCAGGGTACTCCATGTAATGTATTGATGATATTATTGCGTTTGATGTATTTTTGTGTTATACGAGAAATATTGACGTATCATGATATCCGCCATGACAGGGTGGGTATTCATAACGTGGTTTGGAATTTTGTAAATAATGTTTCATTGATTACTGATATTCATTTAAGATCGAACGTGTATTTGTTGTTGGAAATTATTGAACTAAGATATACAAAAAATATTGGAATATATGGAAAGAAGACAGTTGATAGATTGCGAGAATACTGGGCTTGTGCGCACGTACTTACAATTTTCTGTAGGAGAGATTCAGTTCGATTCATGCATTTGTTACTTTAATTAAAATTCATTTTGTTACTACGCACTAGGCATGGTACCGAGACTGAGACATGTCTTGGTCTCGTCTGAAATTCGAGACCAAGACCGAGACTGAGACTAAGGTTTAGGAGTCGAGACGAGACCGAGACACTATGCATCGAGACTTCCTCGAGACGAGACCAAGACCGAGACTTATCCCTCAAGACGAGACCGAGAAATATAATAATCATATCAACTTGAGCATATCTAGCAGTATAAAACACTACATTTTCTATCGTTTATGAGATGCCTGTTGCCTGAATTTTAAGGAAATAGTGAACTTTGTGCCAGTCTTTACATTTGTCCATTTCATGACATGCTTATTGGTTGCATTTTGAGCAAGCAAATCCCTTTTTTATCGTCTTAGTATAGGACCCCAAATAAGCACATATCTCTTACAATAGAAGCATTGGTCTTGCGTTTCGTTTGCATTACATTCAACAATTTGACATTTCTTTCGTTTCCCGTCACCTCCATTCCAGACACTGGCTATCTTCTAAGTTTCTCGTCCTGTTTGGTCTTGTTTAGTTTTGCAGATAATTCCTCTCCTAATTTCAAGAAAAACTTATGGCGACTGATCCTTTCCTACGCAACCAGCCAGTAAATCACACAAGCCTCTATAACTACCAAATCAAGGACGTTGTAGAAAATCTGTGCTGACCACCTTCTACTCGCAACATTCACTCCTTTGCCATTTTATCAATAATATCTAACCCTATTTTCAACTTATTATTGAATAAAATAATTTCAGGTTTTCTCTTATTTCGTCTCGTGTGTCGACCATGATATCAGAGTGAAGACTGTTCAAAATGAGAACATTTTTAATCGTTTTGCACTAATATGCCGTGAGCGTGATATTATCCTCAGATTTCAAGATAGTTGTCTTATACAGATCTTTTATTTTTCATCCATTCACTGACTGCTAAACTCTTTTCTGTTGCGTCGTACAGTTCGATTTCTGAAAATTCTCACTGAATTTGCTCCAAACTGAAAACACAATACAGAACTTGTCAGATTTAGATATTTCCTTCCGTGTACTTCTTATGTCGAATCTCAGAAATTTCGTGATTTCTTTAATCGTTTATTTATATGGTATCAGTGAAAATGTTTTGTTATAGTAGAGGAATGAATAAGTGAAAAGTTGCAACCCGTAGGCTTTTCTTTGCTACAAGTGGCAATCATTGTTTTTATGATTCTTAAAACTGGTTTTAACAGAAAATTACGTTTACCACCCGTCAATTCTTTGGAGTCACCAGAAATCCAAAATGGCGGACAAGATGGCCGCCCAAAAGGGAAGTAAGTTCAAATTGGCATATGGCATCAAACGTGGTGTCGATTTTCATGCTTTCGCGGCTGGTGAATTAAAAAATTATGTTGAAAATGTTATCAGGCATACACAATGTAAGGTATTTACATGATTGGCAAGGACATCAAGGAAATT
>JAGDQP010059901.1:0-12296 GCA_022664845.1 Lepisma saccharinum
GTCCATCTGACCGTTCTACTGCACTGATATTGATCATCTATATATTTAAAGAAAATGCTATTTTTAAAATATTATGTTTTAAAATATCCAACTTCACACTTAAATTAGCCATGAAACAACTAGAGTCCTCTCCGTTAAGTTTGAACTGAAGGAAAAGTGTTTGAGTGTTCTCCCTTTGTACAGTCCGTCCTCTCGTTCCACTGGTCCGATTTTGATCATTAATTTTCTTTAAATATCAAACTTAAGACGTAGCTGAGATATCAAGAAGTCGCAATCCTCTCCGAGGCTCAGGCAAGGAGAGCGAACACCTGCTCGTGGTGCACGTCCCAGAAAGTGCACAACTTTTCTTGTTCAATGGATGCAAAGAGGCAGAGGTGGAATGCGGGTCCCTAATGAAAAAAAATGAACACTTGCATTGTTAAATTCGAAGTTGAGTCTATTTGAGATGAAAATGGCAGACACAATATCAAGATATCGTCTCTGGATAACGTGACTGTTCAACTTCATGTGCCATGTGACAGAAAATGTCACATGCTTCACCCACAATTTTTGTAGTAAGTATTTTTATTGTTAATAAATTTGAAGTAGAGTCTATTTGATATTAAAATGGCTTCTGACTCTATGCCATCCTTGGCCCACACTCGCAGTCAAGATGGCAACACATATAACGTCACTGTTGAACGCATTGTGTCATTTGATTGAATCACACAGAATATTAGTCATTTTATTTCATCATCATTTCACGATGCCAATATAATATAGCCATCCGTAGTTTGATGTGCTCTTAAAGCCAGCTTTCTGATAATGAAGGTTAAGACAAAGAAAGAAGGTGATTGGCATTTATGTACACAGGCTTACGATTCTTTATTTGATTCTCTACTTCTGCGCCACAGGGCGCACTAGCTATCCTCGCTTCGTCCTAGTGCACATCAGGTCCATGAAAATATATCCTTGTACTATTGAGGATCGTTTTCTTAAAAACAAGTGTCATGTTGCATAATCTTGGGTTCCTGAATGTATGGATAGCTTCATCATTCATGAGAAAGGGCCACACGCAAGGTGGAATCATCGTCATTATACTCAATTGAAAGTCCTGAAACCTTGAGATAATATCAAATTGGCATACTTGTGCCAAATTCGAAAATAACTTGCAACTGTTGTGTGAATGCAGCAAAGATACAATACAAGACAAACAGGAAATAAAGGTTAGAATATCATCAGATGATATCGATAGGAACGGAAGAAAGCAGAGACTAAGCGGTCTAACAGAAACTTTGGGTCTAGAACTGATCCAAAAACATCGTAAACATAGCGACTCAGGTGATGATGTCATCAACGGTTAATTGTCATTATGCTTTAACGATTCGAAGGAAGTAAATGTAAACTTTTGAGCATCAAACTTTCTATTGCCAATACCAAAACTCGTTCTGCTTGGATCCAACGCAAACAAAACACTTCAGTTAACTCAAATAAGATATTCCATGAAAGTAGCCTTATTTATCTCGAAAAAATTGGATTGCAGGCTAACTCTCGAACAGTAGTTAAGAAGCATGTTCTCTCTTATTAGCTAGAACCAGTGCCGATGTAGATGATTAAAGGCAATGCCATATTTATTAATGATAACAAACGCCAATATCTAATATATTAATGATTCCTTGGCATATTTAGGAAAATGATGCTCTTGATGCAATTAACTTTTGAGGCTTGTGGTTCTCACTTGTTAATACTTTTAAAATAAAGTCGGCTACAGAACTTTGAGACAGAGGAGTTGAAAGAGCTAATTAAATGCAGCAGATATTTTAGTCTTAACCACATTCTTTTATGTATGAAAGCACGCTTGGAAGAAAATGAGTTCAAAAATATATCCTGGTGAATACACTGTTGAAGCAGCCGCTTTAGTGCTGCTTAAAGTTGACTGTTTCACTTTGCTCCTTCACTTTGCTATTATGACTGCAATAATTGCCAGTTTGAAAATCTCGAACTGACGTGAGTGACAAACGGCGTAGTATTTTCTGTCCTGTTTATAGTTTCCGAGATAATGTAATTTATTCAGTCATATGACATGATGTGTTGAACAGTGATGATATCGGCGGATGCTATCTGGAATAGTGAGAATTCCTAAGTGACAAAGTGTTACAGCAGTTTTCCTTTTAAATATACTCTACTTCAAAGTTATTAACATTAAAAAAAAATAGTTTGCCATGCGCTTTTATACCGCCATATGGCACAATGAAATGATCAGTGACGTTATCCACGGACGCCATCTTGAATTATGGTAGTTGCCTAAGGGTGGCAAGGTGTCATCAGTTTTTCTTCCCAAATAGACCCTCGTTAAAAGTCATCAACAATAAGAAACTTAATACCAAAATTTTGGGTGTAACATGACGCTAGAGTGACGTTATTGGCGGACGCAATCTTGAATTGTGGGAGATGTATAAGACTGACAAAATGTCATCAGCCATTTTCATCTTAAATAGCCTGTAATTCAAAGTTACTAACGATGAAAACATATTTAATACGAAACTTTGGGTGTCTTATTTGACATTATTCAGTCATATGGAACAATGCATTGAAGAGTGACTTTATTGGCGGACTCCAGCTTGAAATGCGGCAGTTGTCCAAGGCTGACAAAATGTAATCAGTCATTTTTATCTTAAATAGACTCTAGTTCAAAGTTACTAACTGTAACAATTTCCCGCCGAAATACTTCTCACGCTCTTGTGACGCGTACAGTCTTCATTTGTTCTCGCGTCACTGCAGCTTTCTTCAGCAACTGAGCGGCTGTTACCGCAAGTTATAAACGGTAAGCACAGGGACGGTCGACATTTATTCATAACCTTTGGCATGCAAAGTTTTTTTAAATGTCAGTTGTGACTATAAAGTATAAAGTCTGAAGTGCCCTGCTAATTTATAAATATCTATTAATATAAGCTGCACTAGTAGTATAGTTTTGCATGGTGATACTGTATTCGGCCCGTTTTAGTACGTGGGTGGATATTGGATTCGTTCCCGTACAAGTGGTCGCACTCGACGTCATATTGAGTATTTGTATGATTTTGAAATGCTTTCTCGCTATTACTTTACAATATTTATTGGAGAATATTTACTGTGTTGATTTTGTCCACATTTCAATTGTACACCCGTAAGTAACATTTGCATGAAAAGCCGACTTAATTCTGCCATTTTGTGGATTCGTGTTACATGTTTGAAATTTGTAGCGATTACTGAATTACGTGGATATTTTGGCAGATCCTTCCTGCGATTATGCTGTATGCATTAAATTAACTTGCCATTTTCTGTAGTCAGTAATTTTATTGAGAGCTACTCGGCAAGTATTAGTATTTCCAAGTATGATACTTTAGTGAGATACGTGCTTAGGTGGGTCAAACAGTGGGACGAAACCTCGTTAGGCCTTTTTAATTTTGTTAACACAAGAATTCTCGGGATCCTTTTTAGTAGATGGGGTAGTTCTCGCCAAGATTTTCAAATATCTTACACAGACCAAGTTTTGGACTATAAGTGGTACAATTCAAGACGCGAGCATTCGTGAAGAACATTTTTTTCACTCTAAATCAGCTGTTGTAACAGGCACTCGGTCATAAGAGTATATTAAACATTCACGGTTCCTACTCACCTGGAAAACCTGGAATAGTCAGGGAATCCAGCTAAGCACTAAAAAGTCCTGGAAAAGTCAGGGAATTTTATTAAAAATGTCTGAAAACTTGGAAAAGTGAGGGAATTTGATAACTTATTGTTTTAATTTCATTTAGCTACAGCAGGCATTTAATGTTAGATCGTTTTTTGAAAGTACTTGAAGGCTAATGTGCCAACCATCAAGCAATTTAAGAAAAGAATACAGTGAAATATTTTCATGTATCTTTATTTTCATGCAACTATGATCTTTATTTTCCCATGGATTTATGATATATATATATATATACCCAATTGGGGTACCTGGAAATTTCTGATTAGTGACCTGGAAAACCTGGAAAAGTCAGGGAATTTGATCTTGGCAAATGAGTGGGAACCCGGACATTATATTTGTGTGAATAGTAATTTATTATATGAATTCATGTTTGCTAGTTGTTATAGTAGTAGTTTTGTTATCTTTCTATTCTTACGTGAATTACTACTACAATAAAACACATAAATTGTTCATTGAAAGTGCAAGTGCTATTATTTAAAACCAAGCCGTCCTCTTAAGAAAAGTGAAACTCTTTCTTTCAGAGAATTGAAAGTCCAAAGGAGGAGGATATCAATTGTCCCAGAATATATTCAGGTGTGTTCGGTGCAGATTTAAATAGTGTCTTTGTACACTTTCCTTGCATGTTGACCTGCTTCGGGATTTGGTAACGGGCAGGTAAAATGTTTGTTCGGTGCATTACCCCGGAGTATGTTGGGGTGCGAGGTGGTGCAAGGTGGTATTTCCTGTGTCTTAATTCTGTAGGGTAGCCACCGATAATGAAAGCAAAATCAACCGACATACTATATTAGCATATTACGTTGTATACATTTTATATTGCCGTTTATAACAAGTCAACGTGCATTTTGCACTGTGCATGGGTTATTTTATACCTTACAGTGTAGAGAAAGAGGATATGAAAATAGAAATAAGGAAAAAACGTAGTATAAATCCTGTGCCAAATAAAGAGGGCTTGAAAGGAAGCTTGGAGAACATGCGCATAATACGTCACTTTGTAAAGATTGTAGTAGTACTGATATTTGTGTACATAAATCTGTGTTCGGTACCTGCGGACATAAAAATGAACATATTTCCACGCAAAAGGATGCAACGTGAGGTAGTTAAGTCTCGTTAATCCCCTTTAGTTCGTCAAGTGATAGTGAACTGTCGGAAGCTGAAATTCATAGTGCAACAACTCCATGTTAAAATGTCCACTTATTTGAAATGAGTTTGAATAACTGTCCCTCTCGTCTCCGAAAACATAAGGCTGTTTCCTGCAAGTTGGTGGCATTAAAAGTGATAATAGTGTATTACCGGTACCTAATTTGCACAGAAGTATTGCAAGGCCTGCAATTCATTGTGACTTTAAAAAACATATGCACGATATTCTCTATACTGACCTGATAAGTTAAATTAATGAACTTCCTATTGTTTCGGAAGACGATAGTGAATAGATATTCTTACTCTTAGTAAAGTTGGTTTGAAATGATACAACACAAAAAAGTATAGAATGAGGTCATTCTCGTTGCTTCTCTTGTACGAACACGAGGAGAATTCAATCATTCTTATCATTTATATTTAACCATTACCATGTTTATATTTTTAACATACTACATACATGCATTCCCAGTGTCAATAAATTGTTTTGAATTGCTCTTTTATCAATTATGTCTTATTATTTAACAGATCTTATATTTGCTTCAATCCAATGATTCCGTGGAAATTTTATCTATCAGTAATATTAGTTCATTATTACCACTGCATTCATATAATACCGTTTGATCCTATAACACGTTAATCATGTTCCAATACAAAGTTACCAAGTCACCATAAAAATCTCCTTGTTCCATAAGCAAAGTAATCATCATTAATAATAAGCATAACTAAGTTTCCTAACTAGCTCCATAGTCGATAACATCCCATCAATTCCGAAGTACCATTTTTTTTATTTATTTATATTTTTAAGTCACATAGTCTTTCAACCAATACGGAGAACTTCGTAATCTCGTTGGATGCTGAAAAGGTTGTTGCGTAGCAAGTGTGTTATTTAAACTGTTAGTGGTTGATTAGAACTGGTTTTATATAGATTATACTTTGTGAACATCTTTTCTGAAGGATTATCGAATTGTAAATGATGTTTATGATATATAATAAACGGGGAGATCCTATTGTTTACACTTTCGAAATGCTTTTGACCTGCACAAATGATTGGGATGAAATCTGTTCTCGTCTGCTTCCACAATTTGTGTCTGTGTTTGCGCGCAGTCATTTTATGAGCAAATATTTTTAACTCAGTATGAATGGAAATTAAAATTTATTTTCGTTCATTGAAGAAAAACTTAGTATACTAAATGTCTTGGGTACTGACTTCGATGGAAACATATTGCGTACCATTATTTTATCGCTTGTGACACCCAAAGTTTACAATGAGTGTTTTTCTTGGAACCCTCCGCAGACAGTTGTCGATCTCATTGCGTCTGCTAATAGATTAGACAATTGTCACCTTTTCAGTATGGACTATAACCGTTTTCATGCCACGTTCTATAGGTTGGGTAATCTATCGGATAATCAACCATCTCAACATCCAAATACGAGTTGAGGTCTATCTAAGACTTCTGCTAGTGTGAAGAAACCAGCTAAATTATGATATTTGTGTGGTTCACCTCATCATTTAGCCAAACATTGTAGTGTTAAAGCTAATCGGCCAGTGATCAATCAGGGTGAAAAAACTCAGGTAAAAGCCAACAGTCTGCGCTCGGGCCAAATTGCTTATATAATTGCATCTGTGAATTTAGAAAACATAAGCTGTGTCGTCGATACAGCCAGTGGATCGTGTTTCATAAGTTGGAAATATTTTAAGAATGTAAGAGCAAAAATACAGTTCGTGTATCTCCCACAAAACATGAAAGCTATTGCTTTAGGTGATCGAACAGTTGAAATCAAAGAAGCCAATGTATAATTCACTATCTGTGGGGAAAATTTTAGTGCGATGTTTGCTGTCGTGGAAGATCATTTCTTTGAGTTGTTATTAGATAATTCCTTTAATGTGAAGCGTGTGGAATTGTAGACATCATGAATGCCAAGTTTGTCTTAGCAAAACATAACTTAGAGATTACGTTATAAATATGAGAGACCTCAGACGAACGTCCCTCTTTCGACGATTCCACTTTGTGTTCCAGGTATTACTTGCTGAAGCAGTAACCATGGATCTCAATCTCCAGAAGGGATTCCTGGAGAAAATATGGAATGAATGCAGATAGAAAGAAGAACTATTCCATAAACAGGGACATCTTCGAAGGAACCTAGTACTTCAACTTCTACCTCAAAACTTGCGCCAACCCAGGATTTTGCATCTTGCGAGGAGACAATAGTTTTGGTTGCTGAGACACAAAGCAATAAAATAGGTAATGTTATATCTTATGTACTACTTCAATCTGATTTTAATTTACAGAACAATGCGAATTATATTAAAATTTAAGGACGTTATTACTGACCGTTTGGGCACTGTCAAAGATTTCTGGTACGATAATCAAATGTTAGATAAATCACCGGTTAAGCAACAACCTTGCCATGTGCCTAAACATACACTACGTGAGTTGGATCAATTTATTAATGTACTGTAATAGTAGGATGTAGTGGAAGAAGTTGAAACTTCTTCTTTTGTTACTCCTGCATTCCTTGTTACGAATCCTGATTCTAAAGAACGTCTTGTAGTGGCATACCATGAAATTAATAAGCGTGTGCTTCATAACAAGTTCCCCTAGCCTAATATCGAGGATCTGATAGGTAATATCGGCAAAGATACCATATTCTCAAATCTGGGCCTGAAAAGTAGCTTTTACAAATGTTTACTCGATTAGGAGAGCAGAACGTACACTACTTTCGCAACGCCTACCCTACATCCGTGTCCTAATGCGTTTTGTAAATTCTTCTTTTGTATTAAGCAGTTTGATGAAGCGTATGGTGGACGAAAATTTGGAGATCAACTTTGATGATATTTGTCTCCACAGTAGAGACCTAGAATCATATAAGCGCTTGCTGGAGTAGGTACTTTCTTGTCTTCGAGATTGGGGGATCGGTGTCAAGATGGAAAATTTCTATTCAACAAAGCAAATTAAAATTCGTAGGATATGTATTTGAAAATGGGATGATGTATGTAGATGTAGATAGAGTAAGTGCAATTATGGATTAAGCTCCGCCTGAAAATAAAAGAGGTGTTGCCAGACTATGTGGGTTAGTTCAATTCTACTCCAAGTTCATTCAAAATTGCTCGGAGATTGTGCAGCTATTTCATTCTCTGCGCACTGATAAAATTCGGTTCCAATGGAAGGACGCAGAGAAGAGCGCGTTCGATGATGTCAAACTTGCAGTTAAATCATGTTCTGTTAAAGGTACCAAACATGAATTCCAGTTTTGTTGTACACTGTGACAGCAGTACATGTATTTATTCTGCGGTACTAAGTCAGTACGACGATCATGAAGATTTCCACCCTGTTTATTTCTTCTCCGAGAAAATACCAAAAGAACTTTGGAGTAAGAACATTTATAAGCTTGAAATGACCTCTCCACATTTAGCATTAGAGAAATTTTAGTATTATTTACATATGCCATTTACAATTGAATCGGTGAGTGGAAAAACAGTACTCGTCCAAAAACCGCATTGTGAGATATTTGCAAAAATAACTTTTGTTTGCAAATGTCAGAATACAGTCGACATTATGATAATGCCTTCCTTTTCACTTGTTAGCATTATCCATAAGAATGTACGCATTTTCCTATTTGTTGTTTAACATGTATCAAAATTTGAAAGTTAAATATTAATTATTGCTGGACATGTATTCTTTTTCCACTCAAATTCGCTTAATGAACGTTTTACTGTTAACAATAAGACTACAATATAGAAAAGAAACAATATTTTATGCAAAAACATTAAACATCCTTGATATTCAACGAAGCTGTAGAGACATTATTAAGTAAGCAAATCAATATATGGACCATGAGATACACGTGAAAAGCGTGAAACATTCGATAAACACAAAATGTTACAAAATTAGACGTCTTCATCTTCCCCGGTGGTTTTCCAAGTAGATATTCCATGGTAGAATGCTAATGCTTCGTTAGGCACATACTTCATCAACTTGACGATGTCTTCATCAACTTGGCCAGAACATGTGTACTTTTTGTGTCGACGTTAGCAGCACCTTCAAGACGGACGTCCTTCATCTATTGTTTCTTCCATGAGCTAGGATCATTGTTGCGTCTCTTTCCTCTCTATTTTGGAACAGATATCCCACCGCCTCTCGACGAATCACTGCTTATAACACTCATTATTCATAACTTACACGTTCAAACCATGAAACGTAACTTACACTTTCAAACCATGAAAAATGTATGAACACCACGCAATAACATACCCCAATCACAGGAGAAATGATAACAAACTGCGCAAATGGCGGAATAAGCATCAACACAAGCAAAGGTTTAATGTAGTTTTCAACCAGAAGCGTTCAATTTTTGTAGACAACCAGGCTTTGAGTTGGATGTACGCAATCATAAGCGACAACGAAAATATGCAATATGATTGAGAAAATCTCGAAATTTTAATTAAGGGTTGTTCACCTTAAATCAACTTCTAACTCCGTAGCGGATTTTTTGATTAGGCCCTCTAGTCACATTAAGTTTCATTCTGATGAAACAGATTGTGAAGAGGATCTGAAATATGAAGGAAAAACTACCAATATTTCCTTCATTAATTTTTGGGACAGCCATTGTTTAATAAGCCATTTTTAGATTTGCAGCGTCAGGATAACTTGTTGATGCCCAGCATGATAATTTAGAAAAGACAATAGTTGTAGATGGATATATGCTTCAAAATAAAATTCTTTTTCGGTTAACGAAATGAAACAAACACGGAGACCGGAGGAGCTGTGGATCCTGATGGTATGACTATATTTTTTTTTTATAATTCTGATATAGGTGGTTCGCACGCTGGTCTGGAGACTGCGGCGAAAATTGTTTTTCGTTTCACTTGGGATAACCTGTTACCCGAAATTGAAGATTGTATTCGTCGCTGTGACATCTGCCGGACAACGAAAGATTCAACTAGTAGAAGGATGGGAACATTTTGTAGTCAGAAGGTGTTGGAACCAAATCACACCTGGTATTTAGACATAATAAGTTGACTCCCATCCAGTGACTCCTGTGACTATGCTCTTATAATCCTGGATGCTGCTAGTAAGTTCGTATTTCTCGAGCCTCTAAACAGGCTGAACTCCAAGACCATCTGTGAGAAGTTAAGGAAACTGTTCCTTCAAATGGGGTTCGTGATGAAGATTATTCATGATGGAGGGTATGAGTTTGTAAGTTAATATTTCAAGCACTTTCTTTTCCCTTTAGGGATCCAAGTTGTAACCATCTTGCATTATAACTCTCAAAACAGTAGTGCCAAGGGAGCGATTCGGTTTGTCAAGAACATTTTGCGAGCATATATCAATGTGATACAGAGAAATTGTGCTCGTTTCCTTTACTCTGCTGCCTATTTCATAAATGTAAGCCAAAATGGAACCATAAAATTCACTCCTTCAGAAATTTATTTAATGCGTAATTTGTATAACCCGCTTGACGCTCATTGGCTCTTTTATGTAGATCTTGATCAAGAAGTTGATGCCAAGGAGAGATACCTGATTGCAGCAATAAATATACACAAAACTTGGATAAGATTTATAATAACAGAAATATTCCTCTTAAGTTACCTATAAAATAATTAGTTCTAGTTAAAAACTTTCACAAGTCATCTTTGGTGAAATGATTTACTCCTAAATTACGAAATTTGTACTCTGGGTCCTTTTGAGATCTTGCATTATCAGATCTTAAATACCGTGTGGCTTCAATCCAACGATAATTGAAATTTATGCATTAAGAGGCATGTCCAGTTCATTAAAAATGCATTCAACCTCGCGAAGTTTAAGTTTGCTTAACTTGTTCCTAGTATTTCATCGTTCCAATTGTAATAGTAATGAGTATAACTACTTGCAACGATCATGTAAATTTAAATTTTATAGTGAGAAATTGAATCTTTATAAAACATTGCATTCAAGTTTATTATGAATTTTATAAATTTCCAATGACTTAGGATAGGAGTGTCAAATATTTTAGTATGTATTCCATTATATGTTTGTATACTGTATGTGTACCTTGTATTTCACAAGATCCTGTATGTCTACGTCTGTTTCTCTATATATATATGTTTATACCTCATCTATTTTCCAAAACTATAATGCATCGATGCACAATTATATCTTACAACTATACAATGGTCTGGAAAAAGTAGATTGTAACTATTAGGACCGGAAGCGCGAAACTGTAAGTTAAGCCTATTTCCATGCTTGTTTCTCCCGTATTTCGCTGAAAATAGTTTGTGCATCATATGTTGCGGGGGAACTTTATATGAAACAATTTTCCTCCGAAATACTCCTCACGCTCTTGTAACGCGTACAGTCTTAATTCGTTATCGCGCCACTGCCCGTGCTGCCATCTGCAGCTTTCTTCAGCAACTGAGCGGCTGTTACCGCCAGTTGTTATAAACAGTGAGGACAGGGACGGTCGTAATTTTTCTCGATCTGCAAGATTGATCACGTAACCTTAGGCACGTAAAGATCTTTTAAGTGTTAATTTTGACTATAAAGTATAATGTCTTAAGTGCCCTGGTAATGTATAAGTATTAGCCTAATATAAGCTGTAGTAGTAGTACATTTTAGATCGTGATATTGTATTCGGCCTGTTTTTCTACGTGAACAGATATTCGATTCGTTCCCGTACATGTGGTCGTTCGTGACGTCATCATGAGCATTTTTCTGATTTTGAAATATTTTCTCGTTATTACTTTACAATATTTATTGGAGAATGTTTACTGTGTAGATTTTGTCCACATTTCAATTGTAAGTAACATTTCCATGAAAAGCCGACATATGGAGCGATTACTGAATTACGTGGGTATTCTGGCAGATTCTTTCTGCGATTATGGTGTATGCATTATGATGTACGGCAAGTATTAGTATTTCCAAGTATGATTCTTTAGTGAGATACGTGCCTAGGTGGGACGAAACGTCGTCAAGTCTTTTCAATTCTCTAAGCCCAAAATTGCCAGTGATCATTTGTAGTTGTAGGGGTAGTTTTTGCCAAGATTTTCAAATATCTCACACGGATCAAGTTTTGCATCATAAATTCATGTACATTTAGGCACAATATGGCAACAGGTGGACTACAAATTTCAGGAAAGATTCTTTATTCGTGTTTTCGTTACGGGTTTTAAATGAGGGATGACATTTTTTGGTATTTTGTACTCTGTGAAATTTTTTTCTTTGTTATTTAATTTATTACAAGCAATGTATAATACTTGGAACATTAAAACGTAAGTTTAATCAATAAGAAGGAACATTCTATAAACCAGTTCTGTTACAAATGCCGAACAGAGAAGTTATAACCGATAAAAAAGTTTTAAAATGAACAAATATTACATCAGATGTAGTAATAAACAAATAAGAATGAAATTGTTCCTCTGTACTATCACATTATCCTTCAGTATATTCGCTCTACCAGAAACAGGATTATTTGC
>JAGDQP010059903.1:0-12296 GCA_022664845.1 Lepisma saccharinum
TTCGGACATTACTTTATCCAAATCTGTTGTTTATATCTGTTTATTTGGATAAAAATCAAAGTATTCAGTTTTGAGCATATTCATGCACGTAAAAGTCTCTTGATGCATAAAAGTATCTTTCTTTTAGCTAATGGCTTGCAATTTACTTCCACAAATTTCAAATGGAAAGGCTTCTCGTTTACTGTAACATTTCATTGAAGATAGCCAATACATTTATAGTTGCCTTGGAAACAAACTGTTCTCTCCATGGACCCTGATATGATTTTCCACGTCAATTGATTCTAATTTCAATTTAGCCGAACGATTAATATTGAAAAAGTCATTTTATGTATTCTAATCTGTCTCTAAACCACCGAGGAAACCGATGCATTATTATATGTCGCTTCAAGTCACTAATTCAGTCTATTTATATTCGTACATTTCAAATTAGAAGTACCTCCGAAATGTTGGAATTCGTATGTGCCTTTTTGTATAATGATTTTGAATTCCTTTATACTTATATGTTTATCATTCAAAACGACCTTCCCCTGTAAATATTAGGTGTCTTTGAAGCAACTCTGTAGATTACTTTTATAGTCACGTTTCTCTTTGAGTAGGCTGTAGGTAATAACATTTGTTTCGTTCGCACTATTTTTCAGAGTTTATTTACAATCAGTTATTTCGTATTGAAAAGAACATGTGTTATCATTGAACAGTCTGTATGCGTTAGCATCTGTATTTTCTACTGACCCTTTAGAGTAGGACTATATCCACACATCACAACGAGACGGCTTCACGTCTGTATGTGTGAACATGCGTAGTTTTAGATGACTCTTAACATTCCATTTTTATTCACATGCTCCATAATGAAATTACATTTTATCTGTATGTGTCAGCATGTGTCTTTTCAGACAACTCTTTTGATTACATTTATATCCACATGTTTCACATAGAAAAGGCCTTTCGTCTGTATGTGATAGCATGTGTTTTCAGAATACTATTATAAGTACATGAATAACCACAGGTTTCACATTGAAAAGACCTTTCCTCTGTATGTGTTATCATGTGTCTTTTCAGACTACTCTTATGAGAACATTTATATATACATATTTCACATTGGAATGGCCTTTGACCTGTATGGGTTAACATGTGTGTTTTCAGAGTAGCCTTCTGATTACATTTAAATTCACACGTTTCACATTGAAAACGCGTTTCACCTGAATGTGTTAGCATGTGTCTTTTCAGATTTATCTTTTGATTACATTTATATACACATATTTCACACTCAAAAGGCCTTTCGTCTGTATGGGATAACATATGTCTTTTCAGACAACTATTATAAGTACATGTATATTCGCATGTTTCACACTGGTAAGACCATTGGTCTGTATGTGTTATCATGTGTTTTTTTCTGTCTATTCTTATGAGTAAATATATATCCACATATTTCACACTCGAAAGGCCTTTCATCTGTATGTGATAACATGTGTCTTTTCAGATAACCCTTTCGACTAAATTTATAAGTACATATTTCACATTCGAAAATATGCTCTTCTGTAGGACTACTCATTTGTATTTTCGAGCTACTATTTTTGGTAGATTTATATCCGCATGTTACATACTGGAAATGTTCCGAGACTGAACGGGCACGTCCTTGTTCTTTCAGCTGAAATTGAAAAAGCATATTCTTTCAAATATTACACTTTACGAAAACATTTTGTTCATGTCTCGTTATATTCGGCAGAACTTCCCTCACGGTATTCTACTGGTATCTGAAACAAATGTGAACGTTAACAATATAATGTTGTATTGTCACCAGAATCACGTCGCTGCGCGAATTTCCATCATTGTATGACGTCGAAAAATGAGCTAAATGAACGTTGAAAAATTTGAGAGTACACTAAACAATTGTGAACTAAAATGAAATTCACCTAAACGTGTTGGAAATTTCAATACCTTCACGCTAAGACATTTTTAATGTTAATCCATACAACTTATCTTGATCTTAAAATTCAAAATCGCCGTTCAAATCAAGTGGGCAGGTCTACTGCCTTACTAGTGTTAGTAAGAGCGATGTCACGCTAGGCTCTAGAGAAGACTGCAAAAGCACAAAACGTACTGCGAGACAATGTTGTAGCCGTCGCGTCGGCCGGTCATGTTGTTTGGCTAAAGAACGATAGAAATGGCGACAAAAGGGCGGAGAAGAAGACTAAAAAATGTAATCCACCCCCTCATCAGAAAATTTCTAGATCCCGTACTGATTTGTTCTCAAAAACAGCAAATTTTGAAAACGAAAGGAAATAGTACACAAATAAAGTGATTTTGGGTTGCCGGCTAGAAAGAAGCATGGTCAAATGGGGTAGTGAGATGATACATGTTGAGAGACGTTGACCTGGCAAATAGCTATCAGTGATGGGATGGAAATAACGTTGTTGACAAGAAAATCACGTGATGAATCCGATGTGTATTTATTTATTAACAATAACCCAGATAGAGTACTAATGACTATTTTACACTGAGCTGTCAAACGATAAATATAAACAACCAATACAAAATAGGACAAAAAAACAATGCGTTAACACAAAAGATACCAAGAAAAGAGAAAGAGTTAACTTTGTCTTGAACTTAACGAGAGAAAGAGTCAATGAGACAAAGAGTCAACTTAAATCAGATATTGATAACAGTTTTTGTTTAAATTGTTATATGGTAGATCAAAATCATTATGCCTTGATAATCGATTATATTGAAATGATATTCTGTAAATTAGGGAACGCTGTACAATAGCAAGTAGGGGTATTCACAAAGCAAAGAGGTCATTACAACAGTACAATTTCAGGCATGAGAGAACAGACAATGCAATATGCCAGTTAATTGTTGTATGACTCTTCTTCCCTATTCCAGAGTTTCTCTGCCACATATTAATATTTCCTTCAACCATCTGAATCTCTTTTGGACAAACAAAAAATGTTCGTTTCATATTCATAATTCAAACTCAATACACGCATAATAATAAAAGTTTCGTACGAAGAAAGCGCGGTAATCATTATGTTATAATCGTTTCAGGATCTAACCAGCTATGTCCTTGAACTGTTGAAAGTGTTATCTTTATATGACGACCACAGAAAAAGAACGTGCTTTGTCAAGTTTTTGCTAAATTGAGACAGGAGTGCCATCTATTTGCTCTCTGAAAGGTCATTTAGACCATTTCATGCAATATGACATAATCAGTAAATCTTTAGCTGGCTTTGCGGTCTGCGGCGATAGGAAGGCTCGAAGGTCCTGGGTTCGAGTCCTGGCAGGGGCATGAGTGTGGATTTTAATAGCTAAGGGGCGAATCTTGACGGGCCGAAGTCCAAAGTTACTAGGCTAGCCTATTTAAAAAATAGAGTTTACCGTAAATCTTTATTTCATTTACGCTCATGTACGTGACTTTGAATATGAACTTTTAAAATGATCTATTAAATAATCAATAACAAGGAAAATGTGCGCTTTCTTTTCAGCGGTCTTTGTATGCAATATATATTAGTATTTGGCAAAAGCATAGTGGAAATGATTAATTCTGAGTAAACAATAGCTACAAGACTTCTGAGATTTCGACTTCCTCGATGCTTTTGTTCGGCAGTGATTTTTATTTATTCCTAATAAATACAAATATAGCCCATATTAGGTTACAGAATAACAAAAATCACAAAGAAAAATTGGGACTGTTGTGAAAGTTGCTATTCGTATTTGCCTCATTGGACTGAGGAAAACCCGAGGAAACCTGTTAAAATTGCAGACACAGGGATTCGAAACCTGGACGTTCCATACACTCTGCTATTGAGAGGTATCGAGAACACAAAGAAAGCAATATTTACAACTTTAATGAAGGTGCCAATACGGCACGGCACTTGTCTAACAGAACTGAGAACATAAGAAATACACTATGAATTAGTGGTATACAGGCTGAAAGAACTGAAACTTTCTTGAAAAAATAGGAAAATGTAATAAGGGTTGTATATTAGATGAAACAGGAAACATTTTAGTTCATCGTTGTGATTACGTTCCCCTTTGATTTAGTATTACATTAGCTGCAAAGGAAATATGTTTAACATAGTCTGCAGTTATATTTTGTCCAATGCGTTAGTGTACATAAAGTCCTGCAGGAAGCTAAAACTATATCTTGAGATCTATGAAGTTTATTTTTTTTTAAAAAGTGTACTTAGAGCAATAATCAAAGTTGAAATTCATCGCCCAATCCTCAGTTGTGCACCATTCACGTCCAAACAATGTTGCAGTCTTTTGGGAAAACCAAGAATAGCGTCCTGACGGTGCTCCTCTGGGATATTCAGAATCACATATCTTATTTTGTTCTTCAGGTCATCCAGATTTGCTGGTTTCTGTGCGAGTACATCTCGGTCTTTACATGTCCCCATCGCAAGGTTGCAAGTCTGGTGATCCGGCAGGCCAAGGTGTATGTTCTCTTCTGCCAATCCATCTCTCTTATGGTCCGTTAAGAAACTGATGATCTTCAAGGGCAAAATACGACGGCGTCCCATTTTGTTGGATGTGGACCTCATTGATGATTGGTAACCTATGAAGTTCTGGCACAATAAATGTCTGTAGCATGTTGCCACTACCGTGTCTTCCTCGAAGAAAAATGGACCAATGATGTGGTCCATTGAAAGCGCACACCACACATTGAATTTGGAGCTACCCCGCATTTGCATCTAGAACTCATGTGGTTCTTCGTCTCCCCACTCAAATTCGGCAGTTGTGCTTATTCACTTTTCCCGATACATAAAACGTGATCGCATTTGAGAACAGAATCAGAGACAGTAAGTCAAGTACACACATTTTTTTTGTTAATATACTTAATAGTATTCAAGTTATAGAGTTTCAGTTTCCTACAGGACTTTATGGACACCCCTGAGTTTAATATGCATTTTAGAGGAGGCTCCGCGGTATAAATAACTATATTTTGTGTGAGCATAGACTAACGCATAATGTAGGATCTGTAATGCACGTATAGTAACGAGTTTGCAGAATGTGTAAGGATGATTTATTCTTGAAATATAATCATACAACTTACAAAATAAGGTATTACTAACTATTAATACAATTTCCTTACTTCAAGCTGTTCACAGTTCTAAAAGGATTGCCATATTTATTTTATGAGGAACTGATGGTGGGGCTCCGGGTTCGACTCTTGGCACAGCCAAGGATTTTTTTCCAAAGCGAGAGGATCTGGAACGGTGCCCCAGTATCATAGTGCAAGTGGGGATCTGCAGTATCGGCTTTCCTCTCCCAACACGTCTGGTCTGCGTGGGAGCAGTAGGTCGACTCTTTCCTTCGGAAGAGACCTGATCCAGTAGTGGATTGAATTCGGCTGTGAATTATTATATTTATAAACATAAAAGCACGTCTATAATTGTTGACCTGAATTGCAAAACATCTCAAGTCCACTGGAGATTATTTTATTCAGTAGAAACAAAAATCAGTTCCAGAAATTGGTATGTTTTTCTGTTCAGCTGAGATGATTTTGTATTTAAAAAAATATACTTTATAGTTGGTGTTAGGAAATAATATTATGCAAGTGGATAGCGATTGGAACATAGATGGCGACGTACAGAAAATAAAAATACAAAAATGTGTCTTTGAAATGTTTTGCAATTCAGGTCTTCAATTTGGTTTCTCGTAAAATAGACATTTGAAAAGTAAACGATTAGGGGTATTATTTAAATGAGAAACATATTATTTGGGTTTAAACGACATGATTTATCAGATCGTTTTTAAACTGGCAAACAAGGTTAAACATTTTCTTACAGCACTTTTGTACTTCATGCACTCAGTGCATACGGCACGCTAGTCCCCATGCAAAAGTAGATGGAGAGAAGCTAACCTGAGATCTAGCTTCAGATAACATCCTGCTTTTAATGTGGTAAGGGTTCTTTCAACGTGGGATCTATACTCAAATCTGAAATCAATCTTTTGTATCTGCTTTATTCAGACACTAGCGTGCCATAGAAGCCGAGAACATACAGTACAAGAACTAATATAAAGGGATAAGCGGATTTAGGAGAGATACCCTGGGGGAACGAGAGAGACTCTGGTGGGGGGCAACACTTTAAAAGCTATCGTTTACAATAAAAAAATTAGTCATTCTGAAATTTTGTGCCAATGCTGCCATACCCCCCATAAATCCGCCCATGTATGAAGGGTGCATTTGACCTCACAAATTAAAGTTGCGTCATCAATCAAGGTGTCTGAACTGAAATCTGAAGCCTGGATATTTTCTTCCTGCTGCCCCTATTTCCTGAGACAGATAGTGACTTTTTATACACCAGTTATATAGGACTGCAGATTGATACGGGCAGGGAGGGGTTTGTCAGGGCGTGTACTGATAAGAACGTAGGTGCTAAACAAACCATGCCACTACAGTTGTTCTTGCTCTACAATTTCAGTTAAGCGAGGACGTTCCTGATAACTGCGTTGTTTATTCATCCTTATTAGCCTGTATTTTGCAAAGCATGTACATGTGTAAATATATTTATCTGATTGCTAATTTGAAAGCGTTTAGGTTTTTATCGGGAAAGTAGTTTTATTGAAGTTAAGTATAATGAGCTGCTTAAATCATCATATAACTGTATTATTTGACATTAACAAGTAATATATTCGATGCCCGATACATGACAGCAAAAACAGTTGAACTTTTCGAAGTAAACGATTTTTTGAGTTATGAAAATCAGACAATTAAATTGACATTTGGGAGTGCAAATAAAGAATATCGCAACGGCAGCTGAATGTTCATATCAAGCAAATATTGTATCTATAAGAATGTGGGGGATCGAATTTACTGTTAATACCGCAGAAAATGCTAAAAGAAAATGTCAAGTTTTGCGAAACGTGCTGCTAAAGAGTTTAAGGTTAATCCAACTGAACAACTACTTTTTAAGCAAGTTTTACATTTGAAAAGAACGCCAATTAAATTAGGAAGATGAGACTTCCTGCCATCTGTTGACCCTTATTTCCTGAGCATTATATTGAACTGCCAGCATATATATTTTTTCTCTTATAAAGCGTATTTCCATGAGCGTCCGGAGACATTAAATTACCCAACAGACGATTGTTAACAACAGAGTTGCACCACATTAAAGAAAAAAAACGAAAGAAAAGAAGACATTATGTCAAAGTGCGATTGCACCGATCCAAACAGGGCAGCATCGTAGTCACCATTTCTTTTCCGCCCTGGCCCAAACGACCATGGGCGGCGATTAGTAGGCAAAGGAGCCTCGAACAATTGACTAGTGAAAATAGCATAGAGAAATTCCGTACGGAAAGGCATGAAAGGAAGAATTGCTTCCTGGTTCCGGAGTAGTTTGTCGACCATTGATTATATTAGTAGAAAAGGTTTATTTACTAAGAGCTTATATCATTAGTATCCCTTATTTTCTGGATTATTACGAAATGTTTCAAAATTAATATTTTTCTACGCATTTTTAGTTCAAGTAACTACATAGTTCTAAAAATTAACACCCCGCGAATCGGAATTGGAGCGTACAGATCTGCTAGTGCACCGTACTACAAGCTCCAGAAGATTTGATGGCGAGTATGTATTCATAGGTTGATAATTTGTTCGTGCCTGGTGACCATAATTGTGATCAAATGTCTCCAGAGTTCCCGGAAGCCATATATTTAAAAATATTTTGGATACATACCAGCTTGTTCAACTTGTCAACAAACCCACCCGTATAACTAAATCAGGGAAATCGCTGCTTGATTGATCATAACAGATAACGTAAACAATGTGCTTATGCACGAAGTGTACGAACCAATAGGAAGCTCGGATCACTGTTTTACTACGGTAACCTTAAACACAATCAAAACACGCAGAAGCGAATTGCACAATTAATGTTCTTTTGACGAGCGTGAATTTAGTCACAGTGCTAGATCATTAAACTGCTATGACCCCAAATCATATGAATCAATCGATGAAAAAGATTATTTTTTTACATAAGTCCTTTATAGATAAACTTGATAGACATGTCCCGACTTCCACTGCTAAAATGACAGGCCGCAATCTTACATTTAAAGCAACACACGGTTGTTAATTAAATTAAGACATAATGCACACCGTAAATATAAATGAACAAAATTGCAAATACACTGGGATGAGTATGAACAGCTTCACAACAACCGTTATAAGACAGGAGAAGATAGCTTATTTCTCCCATCATATTAATAACAGCAGTAGCCCAAAGGCTCTGCGGAATAAACCCCGTAAATTAGGAGCGGGCAATGCAAAACATTCGCATTGTCTTCCTAGCAACGTAAATGACCCAAATCTAACAAATAATTGTTATGTAACTATTTCAAATATTACTGACAAGTCAGCTATATCTAAAAATGTGAGTTACTTCAATCCGTTGAAATTTAAGCATCTGTCAAAGCCATTTACTTTACGTCAAGTGAAAGGTTCGAAGTGGAGAGAGCAGCAAAAAGCATTACGTCGAGTGCTGCAGCACTTGACAATATTACAAGAAAAATGTCGAATTTAGCATTTCCATTTATTCTATCACCATTAACTCACACTATATTTCTAATAACGGTTAATTCCCAGCTATTGGAAGTTATGCCACCTCGGAAGAAACCAAAAGAGAAATCTCTAAAAACAAATGCCTATTAGTATGCCTTTATTGTTGAAAGTGATTGAAAAAAATGTATATCAGCAACTCTACACATGTGTAACTAAACACAATTTACTACCTGTTAGCCAGTCCGGGTTTTGCAGGCACCATAGTACTACGCCTTAATTATTACAAGCTACAGATGAAATGTAACATTCAATTAATTCCTCTTGTGTTACTGTACTAGTTCTGCTTGATCTCGCAAAAGGATTTGATTTAGTGCCACACGATTTATTTTAGCCAAATTTAATTATCACTGCATTGCGAAGTCTACTATCTCGTGGTTCCGGTCGTATCTCTAAAACAGAGAACCGAGTTATGTTACAAAATTCAGCACTAGCACTATCTGATCCAGCTAAAATAAATAATGATGTGCAGCAAGGTTCTACATTACAAACTACGCAAATACTTCACGAAAGAGACTATTCTCTATTTTCCGTAACCTTGCCCTATCTCTTTTCGATTACTGTGATGTAGTCTATGGACCGGGCTTAAGCTTGAGTAAGGCAATATATATATATACAAAATGCCTGCGTAAGAATTAGCCTTGGATTTCATAGATCGGAACATGTACTACAATTGAGTAACTTTTAAACTTTTAAAAAATAAAACTCCCTCTGTCTAGCAAATAAACTTAACCCTCGAAGAATTGTTCATCATTACTCAACACATAATAGTAATGCCCTTAATGTCCCACGTTTCATATTCTCCAAAACAGTTGGTTTATTTTGTGCTTCAGCAGAAAGAACATGGAACTCTCTAACAATCAATATTACAAATTCTACCACTTACAGTGCGTTCGGAATTGTGGTCAAACTATTTCCTTCATCAGAATCAATTACTAAGCTCAAACTCTTAAGATCCAACCCAACAATTTCACTCATTGGCATTGTGTAATTAGAATCATTATATATTTGTATCGCCTTTTTCTTCCTCGTAGATATGTAACTGTTGTTACCAATAAAACGTGTTGGGTCTGCTGGATGTCTATATATATATATATATATATATATATATATCTCTGTGTGTGTGTGTGTGTGTGTCCCGGTGTGAGAGACAAGGAAGGAAGAGGAAGCTAATTTAGTATTTAGGTCTGTTTATTTTTCTTCTTATCATTATTATGTTGCATTTTTCTTTTATCATTAATTTTATTGTATTTTAATTCGCATATATTACTAGCATTGTATATTTCTTGTAATTCTATTATTGTTGTATTGCCCTTACAAGTGCCTAATGTGCATTCTTCTTTTTTCCTTATTGTAACCATACTCTTATTTTGACAAGGGTTAGGAGGCAGAGCAGCCATAGACTAAACCTCGCCTGCTTCAACAAAAACCATTTCAATTCAATTCAATCATTTTGGGCCAATTATCAAATCAATTTAATGAGGCCCGTACATGGAAGCTGTATTTGGATAGTTAATAAATAAATAAATATATCCTCTTTGTCCGTCTTTTGACAATTTTCGGCTCAGGGACTACTAGGGCTACGAAGGTGGTTTGAGTTGTTGTTCGAGAGTTCTCAGTGAAACTTCAGTAACGACCGCTCCACCTCACTTTATTATTTTTATAAAAGCAATACTGTTTTTATCGACTGTACAGGTATATTTACGTGATAGGTGGTTCAGAATTTCCTCTGCACAAACTAAGAAGTTCCCAAGGAAAACTTAATACACCATTTAGGTTTCAGCAACAAGTGCTGGGAAGATTATACAATCACCAGGGCTACGAAGATAGTTGAGGTGTCCCGCGACTGAGGTCCGACTTGCTTGTTTACATATACGTAAATATATATATTGTCTCCATCTTTTCTAAGGTACCGGCTAGTATTGCAAAAATCTTACCTTTTTTTTATAATTTTAATAAGCAAATGGGAAAAGAAAAGATCTAAAACATAATTTCGTCAGTTTGGCTTCTTGGCGGATGGTTTACAGTCTTTACGGGATCAGTCTAGCAGAGGCTGATATAAAGGAGAGAGTGTCAACAGAACTAAAAGACTATAGCAAGGAGAAAGCATGGCGATGAAAATTCACACAAGAAAATAAATGTCTGTATTTATCCGTTTCCTAAACAACCTCCAACACTTTTATATTATTATTGAAAGACATCAGAAAATAGTTTGTCGTTGATAACAGACTACGTGTATGACTTGTAGTCATAGTTTAAAACTTTAATATAACATGTAAAATATTTTTTCTGAATGAAACTGATTGTCGCGAGATTTTAGTAGGAGACATCAAGAAAAGCATTAAATAAGTATTGTCGACATTCCTGAAACTAAAGCTTATAGTCTCGAGATTTAAGTCCTGGTCTCGTCTTGAGTTTCGAGGGATAAATCTCGGTCTTGGTCTTATCTTGAGTATGTCTTGATGCACAGAGTCTCGGACTCGTCTCGATTCCTGAACCTTAGTCTCTGTCTCGAATTCGAGACGAGACCAAGACCATTCATTTTTGTTTAGATTCTTCAATAAGTCCAGTTCAAGACAAGCCTATTTCTATTTTATTCCTTTCGGTTTCATTCCGCTCGCTGCATTTGCATTCGGTGTTATTTCGATCGACTTTGTTCTCGTCGGTGTTTCAGACGGTCGGTCGGTGCCATCAGATGCGTTTCGTCGTTAAACCAATATCGAGCTTATGCCATTCAGTATTATGCTTATGTCATTCAGCATTATGCTCACAATAACTAGTTTGCATTGTGTACATAATTATACATGCTAGGGTGTCTCCAAATATCCTTTTAGTTTTTAACGAAGGAAAATACTCCAATAATTATATTGTGGCAATAAGTAACTACAGAAAAATGAAAATACGGCGCTTAGCTCATCTGCTTAGTGCTTATAGGTATGTTTAACTTGTAACTTAACGAAGTATTTTTGAATTTAGCAGCATAATCACGACCAATAATGAAAATCGGGTTTCGCGTGCAAACGTCACGAATGAAACAATTCGCAACGTGTCCTGAACAATATCGATTTCGCCACATTATTATTAAGCTTCGTTTAAAAAATAATCTTTGGAGTGCCAACAACAGGGCAGTACAAATTTCAGGGTGGATAATCCCAATAAGTTAAATACTTCATTGAGGACCAGAGCTTACAAGTACTCATTTTTGGCTCCTACTAAAATAACATGTATACAGTGTTAAAAAAGAAAAGTAGAAATATTTTTTTTTACCTGCTAGTCACTGCTGACTAGCACCCGTTAAAGGGTTACGCCCTTTATTTCGGGAAAGAGGATTTAGGGATATTTAGGAATACTGGAATGTAGGTGGTCGAAGTGGAGCAATAATATTTTATTATCTTTTATTTTTCTTAATCTTCATAACTTGGATATTATAAGCTTTGCTTATAATCATTAATTGAGGGGAATCAATGATAATGGAGTGAGGGAAATATGAATTGCACTACCACGCCACATACATTTAGACCAAACAGGTGATTGACATTCTTCTTGCCCAGGGGCTACTCTGGGCTTGATGAGAGACAGGTGAGGCCCTGGTCGTACACTGATGGATACATTGTAATGAATGAAGTGAAGAATGGAAGTGATTAATTAGGAATCATTGGAAAAGTTATTCTTCTGTTTCTAAGATGTTAGTATGTACGAGTACATAGGGACCGGAGTAGGTGGCTTGCAGATTGGTGTTGAGGAT
>JAGDQP010059904.1:0-12295 GCA_022664845.1 Lepisma saccharinum
CGCCTCCACTCACAGACATATTTCTGCGAAAGAAACGTGAGTTAATATCCATAATGTTAGAGTGTATATTTCTTCATTATATGACTTTTTCATTTCAGTATTGATGTTTAAACCCTTAATACAAACAATTTTTTTTTATGTTTTGCTTTCAAATTGTAATTAGAATGCATGGTTATCCATAACTTAAGAAACAATTATATGATCTTATTCCCAAAAACGTTCTGTTACTTCATTTGTGTTTTTCTTTATTTGTGGTAGAAACTTATTAACACTAAGCAATACCGCACCTTCATCTCGGTCATCTGCTGATAATATTTCCCAATTCATTCTCCATATATCACCTATGACTTCAATTTGTGAGAATCCGATTCAATGGCGTAATTATAAGACATGAAGTACATACCGACAATAATAAACTCTTGTGACTTGGTAACATCATCCAAAATTTTCGTGTTATGTTGTAGAGAGATGTACCCTCTAAAATGTTACACATAATACTACGATGTACTTAGGGCAATACATCCATAAACACCATACTATTGCAAAAATGTTGTAACATATATTTTTCTAAAAGTTTATATCCTTCCCTAATCTTCCCTAGGTTACTTACAAAGGACATTTGGATAATTATCTCTGGCGAAAGAAAACGTAGGAGTTCTTATGTACTCTTAGTAAAGAAGGAACAATAAGGTAGTGAGAATAAAGACATTGAGAAAAATTACGTTTGTGAAACAAATTTCCTAAGACGTCATGTGTTACAAATAAGTTGTAAGAATACAAACATTGAATATATTTGAATAAACAAATTACTTTAACAAGAAGATTGGAAAGTCTGCAGCTTTTCAGTCAAGCACAAAACAATATAAACTGTTGGAAATAGCGTTCTTTGTTTTATGATTGGAAACAAATGTGTTCTTTATTATATTTACATATACATAAGACTAAATTGAACATTCTGAAAGCACAAAACACATTTAAGTTTTGCTTCGCCATGCAGGACATTAGAATACATCAATCTATATTTTCTACGAACTAGCTTATGCATAGCAAAATATTTTAATTCTTAAAACAACAGCAAAGAAATATATAACATCTAGCTCTTAGATTGCTTTATGTTGAGAGATAGATGCCTAAATATCACAATATTAATAACATTCGATTTCTTTTCAGAAAATACATTAGCGATGTATCAAAATAGTAGTACACAATTATTGGATGTTTTCAGTATCGCTACACAAATTTGAATTGTTTAAACCAATTAAATGAGAGTTTTGTTCTTCTCCTTGTCTTATAATCCTGACTTGGTTTCATTAAATTACGTCATAATTTCTCTTGAGAGTCTAGCGTAGGTTCATATATCTTTCAATTCATTTTTTTTGCACATAGAACATATAATGACTAACTATCTCATATTTGAGTCAAAATGAACATTGAATGTGGTCTTCTAAATTTACTGCTTTGATGAAGGTACGTAACTCATAAATAATAATTTGGAAAGGATATCATTGAAAGTTTGGCTTCAATGTAAGCATAAAAGTGACCTGAAGAAAGTTTTTAACTCAACTTAGATACGTCTTCTAACCATAACATGGGAATCGAACTGTAGAATAAATGTATAAGAATATCAAAGGACTTGTACATTTTAAGATCTATTCCTAGCAAGATCAACGGCGATATATATATGCAAAGAAAGTTAATAATATTGCGTAAATAAATGCAGACTAAAAGTTTAATATTTAAAAACTGAAAAGCCAAAGAGATACAATCTCTCCAACATTCTTTTCCGCCATTCTGGAGAAGTCATTAAATATTTAAACTGGGGTGAATTTGGAATAAACTAATTGGGGTGAACATCGTAATGATCTTGTATTTCCTAACAAGGCAATCCTCTTTTCATATAGTACACAAACACGAGAAACATGAATGCAAGAATTGTATGAAAGACATTGGAAATAGAACTTAAGGTGAAAGTAAAAATAGGAAAAGGAATGTAGAACCAACAAAGGAATGGATGGAGAATGAAGAAGGTGGATTCTACATTGATTTCTCAAGAAGGAAATATGTAGAAGGTGATCCAATATAAAATGGATGGAAATAATCAATTTTTAAAATCTACATAAACGAGAAAGAAACATGGTATATATATGTGAGAAAATATAATAGATCTGTATCCAACAGTTGATAGTAAATATATCAATAAATCAATGATAATGATATATGTATACAGGTAAAATCCCGTTATAACGAATTTTACAAGACCCACGATTTCATCTCGTTATAACGAAAATTCGTTATAATGTACACTGTTTTGGAGAACAAGAATTCAGTTGGGATTTCCACGCTTATATTCTAGCGGAAATTTCATTATAATGACGTTTGTTGTAAAGAAATTTTACCTCTATACAGATATTGGACCAAATAACGAAAACACGTGTCAGAAGTGATATATATTTTTACTATGCCTTATAACATTAAGTACTGCGTAAATCAACCGCCTCTTGTTTCTTGCAAGTAGGATGGACTGTCCACTAATTGTTGAGTGAGGCCGTGTGAATGTGGACGATTGTGCAGGTGTGGTGAGTGACTAGTATGTACGAGTAGGCAGAGTTTCAAAGAGGTCTCATTGTAAATACTCGTACAGCTGGAGCATCTGTGAGCAAACCACCGGCTTTATGTGGTTAATACAAATATATAAGGTCTCGAAAGTCATGACCTCATACACATTGCACGATAAAACAGGGTAGGAGAAACACAATAGTGGTCGAAGACAAAGCTGCAGCATAGGAACAGACAGGGATTGAAACGGATTGTGACGTCGCAGAAAAAAAAACAATGCCGAGAAAATGACTACAAATTTAATCTGCTCCTTAACACCAAAGTGTCTTACACAACAGTGAAGCTGGAACTACATAAAATGGAATCCATCTGCGTGTTGTTATTCCCAAGTGTTATTAACAGAGAAGAATGCTCAGCGGCGACGCGCATGGTGGAATGCCCAAACAACTGGGCCTCGGAGGACTGACAACGTGTCGTGTGGTCGGATGAATCACTCCTTATACTCTCCATTACCACTTTCCGTGTTAGTTGGGCGAACACCCTCTGAAGCATACGATGATCTGTCTCATGGTACGCGGTTGTTCAATAGTAGTGTGTGCAGCCTTTTGTTTGATCCCTACACCTGCCATGTCAGCTTTGACGTGGAAAACACCGTGTTTGTGGATTTTCTCGGTGTGCTCTCGTTTCCTCCGACATTTTTTATTTAATCAATGTACCATCATCATCCATCCGGCCTGGGCCGAAGTTGGCTAAAGGACTTAAAATTACATTCAAATTTAAAGTCGCCCTCTTTCCGGGTTAGATATTGATTGACCTCGAACAAGGACATCGATTGATAACGGAAACTCAAATAAATTGATAACGAATTGTGCTTTTTATCAATTTTGATCGATAATGGTGGGACGATATTGGTTGGAGTCAGTTTGTAAGTCAACAAAAATATAGGTTTTCGTTTACTAGATTCACTTCGTAAGCAAGTTTTACTAAAAATGCACTCCTGTAGAAAGTTATTATTGTTGGTTCATGATTATTTTGCACTGATTCTAAAAGGTAAGACATGCAATCAGGCATAAAATTCAAGGTTTGTCTCGGGAGGGCACTTGCCGAGTTTCTGAAGATGACTGCGGCTCCAATAACCACTTTTATCGCCACCCATGCACCTTGTGCCAATATTTGCTGTACCCGGTCATTAAGACTAGCTAATGTCTACTTACATTTATATTCAATATGTGAATGAATTATAGACCACACATCCAGATGTTTATAAGAAGTTTGATGATGGGTATGGTATCATTTGGATAATAAATCAGTTTTGCGCAGAATTCTGATGTGACCTGGTAATAGAGCAAACACCAGTGAAGTCACTAAAAGTACTGGTGGATTGACTCATGGTAGTAAGGTGACTGAGAAACAACTAGCAATATGGGCAATGACCGATTTTAGGCTTGCTATGGAGGACCAAAATAATCTCACATATGCCACAACTGAACAACATAGTCAACGCACGTTAGAGACGTTACAGACCTTTCAAAAATAACGATGAATTTGGTTTCAATCTTCCACTCACTCTTCTGATCCATCATTGAGAAATATCGTAAATGGCATTGTGGAAAAGGACGTAGTTAATGTACGTTATTATGAATTCGTAGAGATAAATTATTGAAGAAATGTCCGAACAATCTGTATTTTCCTACCCTTTCAAGAGAAATGAGAAAGGAAAGGCCTTCCGAAGTGTTTCTGCTGTCACAATTGCACCTGACAGAAACATCGATCCCAGACTACTGTTCTAGCGATTTCTTGTGGCACCAAAACTTGCATCGATCTTTGGAGGACATGATGAAATATGTATTTAGTCCTTTTTGTTCCTGTCAATGTTCCTGTCTCATTCCTTAAGATATTAACATCTCGAGAGAGCCTTATAGACATCGCCTGGCACAAACTATTTGCGATTACTCAAGTAAGGCACAACCAATTGAAACAACATACGATAATGCAACAAAGATTTAACTATATGGTTTTCTAGGTGGTTCCTTAATACACAAGTTCAAGTGAAGAAACGGAAGTATCTACGGCGATATAGCTTAGACGTATGCTAACTTTACATGGCGCCTACGCTACGGAACAGCTACAGTACTGTCTGGTGGGCATAAGTCAGGAAAAGTTCATTACTCAATGCGCAGTAGAACGTGTACAGGGCCACGCATGTTAACGTATTCCTTTTTTCTTCGAAATCCAGAGAATACGGACCTGTGCCACAACTGTGGTGCATCCGAGTTTCTTTAATTTGTATTGGATATATCGTTGTTACTGGTGAGCATTTTTTGAATGAATATTCAATGTATACCATGCTGTTTCATTTGTGCTAGATGATCATTACCAGAGTCACAACATTATGACGTTTCATTGAAAATACGTTTCCCCGTCATATTTTCGGATATTTTCGTCTTCTGCTGCTACAGATTAGGCATCATGCACACCAATGTTATTTATTAACACTTTTTATTCTATAAGCTTTCCAACCGTGTATCACTCGTTTACACTAATAGGTAGTTTACAAAGCCGCAGCAAAACAATATACAAAATGGTGTCCACCAATAGTAAGCACTCGAACCATTTCCTTTGTCAATTTCCAGATCCGGGATTACTTGAGAATGAAAATTTCTAGACAGTGGTTCAGTAGACTAGATTCTCTTGGCTATGTGATAATAGAATTGAAATTACGAAAGTATGTAATAATCAGTTTATAACCCATTAGTAATGAGTTTATACTTGTACATTATTTGTGCTTTTCGATTGGAAATATACTTGTGGTTAGCTGTCATTGCGTAGTACTTATTATGAGTGAAAACTCATTATTTTAAAATCTAGGTTTCCTCTTCTGTCCCTGTACACTTCAATTGTATTCAAACCTAAATTATTACTTTGTAATTTGGTAGTAAGTAGTCCTTTGTCCTAAAGGTCCTACGCCCTCGTACAGTTTGTTATTGTCAACGCCAAAAATATATTTGATTACACACTTGTCCATAGAAGTCAGGCAGATAAAATTTTGGAACCTAGTACGATGTTTGTCTTAATTTTTATTGCTTGAAATAATATATTATAGCCTGAAATGGCTTTTTATAGTACAGGACTGGGCACTTCCTGTATTAATCTTTTGCTTTTCAATTTAGTTTTGAACAGCTAATGTACTTGAAAAACTATTTTCCACTTTATTTTATTTGTGTGCAGGAGGATAAACGAACTTTTTCAAAGTGCTTTCCATGATTGCGAAGGAACCTAAGAGTGAATTGTATTTCTATATCTTCATTCTTCAGTTACCTTATAGTTCAAAATGAATGTACCGATGAGTAATGTGATCTTTCCACAGCGCAATTACTATAAGTATCACTACAGGCAGGCTTTATGTCTCTTTTGGGTTGAAGTTCATTTAGATATGAATATAGTAACACCGGGGAATTTATTTGAAAATATAATTCAGCACATGCTGAAAAGTTAGAACTTCACCATTTACCACTGGTGTCGTACTCTCTTGACAGCATTAAATTATGTTTATGTTTAATAATAATGATATCAGGTTAACAGTAAGTCATTCGACCGATTTGACTGTTCTGACAAATGCATTTTCGTAAAGTTTCCAAAAGATCGATAATGTCGATATAAATTTCAAATTATCAAAATAAAATTATGAATTGTGACTATTGTCGTCATTGGTCAACATGTTATTTTGAGATTTCATCTGTTTTCGTTTACACTCTCTTTAGTTTTCCAAGTTTTGACTTCTATATTTTCTGACAAAGTTTATATATACATTCACGAATTATAATTCTGCAGTTATGGGTCCTCACACAGTAATACGTTTTTACGATTACTGTGTTTTTATTCGTTTTGTTCAAACTTCATACTTTTCTACGTTTAACTCTTATACGTCCTGACTCTGTTTCAGTAGAGATTTGGTCTTATTTTATAGGTGTTCTGACCGAAATTATGAGCGTTTATGCGTTTATATGTTTTGACCTCTATATGTTCTGATGTAGGTAGACCTTTCTTCATACGTATGTAGGCTACAAGATGATACAGGAGTACATGCATATGTAATATATGTAATTTAATACTAAAGGAAATAAAGATTATTTTGCCCTCTAGGTAATAATGACAAAATCAATATTGCCATTAGAGAGGATTTTACGTACATTGCATTTGGGAAATCCCCATTCATATTCTTTTGTAGTCGTAATGATATCATCGCTAGATACGTCGTATGCTGTCAAAGATTTTGGGAAAACACCGAGTAGCATACGAAACTAATACATCTTCTTGGACAGGTAATATTTCTACTCATATTGTTCTAAACTAACAAACTAAAGTTCTAATATTTATAGTGTTGATAAGAGAATGTTTTGGCTCGTACATTTTTGAATAATTCTCACTTATCACCAAGAAACCTATTTACAATATTGCCTTGGAAACCAAATGTAACAGGGAAAGCGTTATTATCTGATTGGCTGAATACCTTTTCACCCACTCAATATACGGTCAGGAAATGAAGTGAGTTATATTCTCATGATTGCTGTGAGTGGTGAAGAGAAGCAGTTTATACAAGGTAAAATGTGAAATATTCTGTAAATATAATTTTTGAGGTTACTTAGTTCTATCTACTATTTCGACTATTGAAGACAATATATTGACACAATACAATTATGGAGTTTAACTCGATTTACGATCTTTTTCCGTATGTAATTATAAAGCTTTATGTGAGAAATGTGATATCAGAATTATATTTCTATTTTCTAACGCAATTGGTACCCTGTACAATGGGAAATTGTAATCACTTTGAGTGACTAATTTTCAGATAATTATATATCTTACTCTTAATTGTATAAATTACTTGTGTTCTTATTTTGAAACTAGTGAATTCGAAAGAAAATCAGTTTTACAATATTAACCACATAGTTATACTACGAACTTCATGCACTACAAATTGTCAATGCAGATCTTAATTAAAATTTAAAAACTGAGTGAAATCAACTTTCAACAGTTGATAATATCAATGATTTTAAAATTCGATCTTACAGGATAATTCGATTAAAACTAGAAATTATTCTTTAATTCATAGTGAAATATTTGGTCTTTCTGTAAGTTTGATTATTATAAAACGGAATGGTATTTTGTTCCTTTAAGAAATATTTCAATCAATTTGTATAGTATTGTAGTAATATTCCATATACAACGTTTCGGTTTTATATGAGTAGAAGTCTCAGCATATATTTTGTATGTAAAAATCACAATTGGTACACATTTAACCTTTAGCACTTTCTGCTATTAGCGAGTCTATTTATTTTAATGCACGTCAGGAAGAACAGTGCAATTAAAACATCAGCTTATAAAGGACCAATTTCTACACCAAAATGTTTACTAGGTAAAAAAGTAAAATTGTAGTAGTGGTCCAAAGTGAAAGAGGGAGTCTTTACTAGCCTAAAGATACTATAAATGCAACAATCTTCAGACTTTCGGAATACCATGACTGATGTTGAGAAATATATATGGAATACACTTAGAACAGTGTGTACAAACTTTGCTGAAGAACATAAAACTCATAATAAAGAACCTGTAGGTACATGAATCAGATCTTTTCGAAGCTAAAGTGCATCATATGCTTAACACTACATTCTTAAATATTATCGTGTGTAACTCGGTGTGTAACTTTTGTATGTAACTCGGTGTGTAACTTTTGTATGTAACTCGGTGTCCAAATAGTGACGAACAGACTTAATGATTTTCTAATGGAACATTTACCGTGAATTCTACCAGCACAACTGCAGAAAATGAATACAAAAGAAAAGGTTGCAGAAACTCGTTCTAAAGTTTCCTACAATCACATATTTGAGTTGATATTATGAAAATATTTACATTGAAGAATGCATATTGAAAGAAATCACACATGACATATCAGGGGAGGAGTGTTTAGCTTGTTGATCGGAGATCAAATCCAAGACTTAAATTGACGACCCAAAAATGAGAACCGCAGGTTTATCTTGTTTTCTCACCCCATCACTTCTAGACATACTGCCATGATAATAAATATGATAGGTGTAACATTAAGATTCTGAGAAAGATTTTATGTTTGGAAAGCAGAAGTCCAATTATTTGAGCTAAGAACATCACAGAATCAGAATTATATCAGCCGCAGTTAAGAATTTATTTTGCGCAAACAAATATTTTGTTTTCAGGTCAGTTGGATGTAAGTTGTTATGGAGTTTTCCTTTTTAGCTACTACTAAGTTGAGCTCACAACTGGTATGTTAGTCATCCTAATTAGTACCGGTACACATATTAAAATGGTTTCGACTGTTCGTGATATCAACGAGACCAAATTTGTATATTCATAACTGATGAGAGTAATAAGAGTACTAAAATGCAAAGTTAGTGAGAAGTTTTATCTTCTCTAGATCATAAACTAGGTAGAATCTGATATTTGGATAACGGATTTACCTTGAATAAAGTTTTCGAAGAACAACTTATTGCAAATCAATGCACTATTTATCTTTCAATATATTTTGAGAAATGCTTTTGATACAATAAATTATGGTATTAGGAATCAAAGGGACTTGAAAAGATTCTATTAAAATATATCTTGTAATAACATAATATAACAGGTCCAGCATTTAAGTCTTCGTAAATTAACTGGGCCTTTAATTTAATTTTTATAAAGAAAACACAACTAAGGCAAAATTATATTGTACAGAAATTCAACTAGGAAGTATATATGAATATTATTTAAAGTTAATGTTTATTTAATTTAACAATGTACACAAAAGTAAATCTTTGTTTTTGTTTTTACAGGCATGAAGATTAAAAGAATTTGTATTTTGCTCACTGCTCAATTACTATTGCGCACCTTAAGAATGCACACCCAAGGAATAATTCGCAACGAATCAATGAATGTAGAAAATATCTTCGTACACCATGATGTTATTGCTGTGTGGTCTAAATTATTCACAGAGTATCGATTTCTAATTGTAGCTGTTGCAACTTCAATGAACACACAATTTGAAGAAGGAATTGTCACTAGCATACAGACAAAATCAAGAATTCCAGTTATATTAGCAAGGTGTGGAAACCAACATTCGTTACTTGAGAATACAAATGAAACACCGATCAGAGAAAATTTAGGAAAAGGAAGTGCATTTATTGTAATTGCTTCTACCGAAAAAGAATTGAATTTTGGGTTGGATGAAATGCAAAAATTACCTTTTTGGAATCCCAGAGCAAACTTCTTAGTAGTATTTCCCCATACTCTTATTAACGTCAGTTATGAAGCTATATTTCACTTAGCGTGGAATAAGAAGATTATCCATGTACATATATTAGCAGTGAACAAAACATGTCAGCATTTAGATACAATAGAAACTATCAGCGGATGTATATTTATAATCGATTACAATCCATTTTGTAAGTTTTCAGACGAATCAAACCACAGGATGTACAATATTTCCTATTTTAATACAAACAACTTTTCGAAGTTATTTGAAGACAAAACAAAGAATTTATGCGGACATCCGATCAGAATTTCGTGGTTTGACAGTGCGCCCTACTTTACACGTGCGATACATAGTTCAAACGAATTTGAAGGAAATTATGCAGAAATGCTAAAAACACATGCGAAGGTTATGAACTTTACAATCGTTCCTGAAAAATTTATTGAAGGTTACTATGGTGGAGTTTACAATGCACTCAACAAGTCATGGGATGGGGCGATCGGGCATGTGCTATATGGTGAAGCTGATGTTGCGCCAACTCCAATAACGCAGACTTACGAGAGATGCTTATTTGTTGAGTCCTCGGTGCCTGTCACCATTGATTATATGGCATTTGTAGTGCCTAACTCACAAACTGCAAATACATGGCAAACTGTGATAGAACTGTTCAATAGAAGTATCTGGATTCTTGTAATAGCAATTTTGGTTTTTATCCGTATATTTACCATTGCTAGTGATTTGTTTCACCGCCGAATGAATAAAGTACCAAATATTCAAGACAATCTAAATGTCTTGAAACTTTTTTCCATTTTCCTATCTATATCTGTTTCAAAACTTCCGACGAATCACCTTCTGAGACTTCTTGTCATTATGTGGGCTTTTATCACACTGATAATGGATGCCTTGTTTAGGGGAACATTACTAAGTTTTATAACACAACCAAGCCGTTTGCCTCAAATAGACACTTTCCAACAAATAGTTGATTCACTTCTTAAGATTCTTACCGTTCACTCATTTGTGCCTGTTATTACAAATTCATCAAATCCGATACTCAAATCTCTAACTGGAAGATCGGAAACAATTATGTCAGACAGTGAGGGGTTCCGTCGTGTGTCTTATAATCATGACGCAGCAGTGTTAACCGAGCAGTTGATTTCAGACTTCAACAGGAAGACTAATTTCCTGGACTACAATGGCAAACCACTAATGCACATTGCGAAAGAGAAGGTTTTTCTCATGCTTAATGGTTATGTTGTCCCCAAGGGATCTCCGTACCTTCCCAATTTCAATTCTGTTATCACATATGCAAGGGAATCTGGTCTTCTGGTCCACTGGCTAGACGTGTTTATTCTCAAGTCATCCCGGATCTGGAAATTGCCCAAGGAAATGGTTGTAGTGCTTACTTTGAGCCACCTGTGGACGCCATTTTGTATACTGTTTTCCGGTCTGATGATTGCTGCTTTGGCTTTCTGTTTAGAGTTTATTATCAGGTGTAGGAAGTTACGGTTCATGAAGATCTTAGACAGACAGTAGTTTGTTATTTGATTATGCCATTTTCTTAGCTTCGTTATCACGTGATATGTCTAAGTTTCTACGCAAATTACTTTTAGTTTCTCGAAGTATCGCACCGTAAAAGAAGCATTCAAAAACAAAACCTAATTGACAGTTGGAGTGGAACTTAAAAGTATTAAATTCTTTGTCTGTTTCCTAAAAGTGAAACTATGTTCATTCTCTATTGTTTGCAAGTTTGTAAAATACTGCCTTAACATTTCAATTATAATTTGTATTTACTCCATCCCTGTAAATCATAAATACATTTTAAATGCAATATACAGGCAAAATAAAAGACATTTCAACAAGGCTTTGGAACATGGATGAAATAGGCTTTCCCGTACTAGTTCACCCATACTATTAACAAAGAAAGCGTTAAATGTTTCTACCACGTCACATTTTTCTTTAACGCTGTATATACCTTTTTTCTGTTTGTACTTATAACTACATTTTTGTCATAGCTGTATGTATACAATCTACTTTCGTGTCGTAAATTCTAGATGATTTTGCATCATAGTTGAAAGGTTGAAAGTTTGTAAAATCCGGAAGCAGTGGGAAAGTGCGTAAAGAGTGACTCATCAGACAACACTATTCGTTGGTACTCCTCTAACGTAAAGTTTTGGGTGCATTCCACCACGCGTATAGCTTTTGAGCATTCCTATCTGTTAATAACACTTGTTAATAGCAACACGCCCATGAACTTCATTTTACGTAGTTCCCGCGTCACTGTTTTGTAAACCACTGTGGTGTTTAAGTTTAGTTCTGTAGTCATTTTCTCAGCCGTTGTTTTCTTCTGCAACATCTCAATCCGCTTTAAGAGTGGGAGGTCTCTATTGTGCAGCTTCGTCGCTCGACCACTATTGTGTTTCGCTTACCCTGTTTTACCGTGCACAACGTATGCGGTCATAACTTTCAACTCGCTTTGCTTCGCTG
>JAGDQP010059906.1:0-12295 GCA_022664845.1 Lepisma saccharinum
ACTTCACAACAAACATCATATATCTTACATGTCACTTTTGCAAATAATAATATGTCAGCAATGTTTCGATATTTTCTGGTGTTAAGTTTGTCCTGTTGTCTGGCCGTATGTCATTGTGTGCAGAGAAAGCTCTCTCTGCTTCCGCATTTAAAACAGAAATGTATATGCCTTGCAAACACTCCACTGCAATTTCTCGGTGTCCACATCACATTCCCCTTAACACTTCTTCCCCACTAACGACTTCGCAGGAAGACAGAGTTTTCACCTCCGTTTCAAGCTGCATGTAAAACTTTAAGAAATCATGAATGTCCACCCCATTGAACAGAGGAATGCTGTTCAGTTTGGTACTGAAAGTGGTGGACTCAACTTTGACAGATCTGAGCTGAGGGAGGTGAAATAAAGACAATTGTGTGCCAAAGACTGCATGGGCTGGATCCTTGTTCAGCATGTCAGCAAGTTTATTGCTGCATTCCGCTGCAACATCTTTTAACCACTTTTCTGTGTTTTTTCTTTTCTTTCTGTGAACAACAATTCCAACTTCTGCCTTGTTTCCGGTTTAAAAACAAGTTGCTCTACAAGTTTATATTCTCAAATCACCAGCTGCCGATCGTATTCCGTGACAGTTGCAGTTTATTGAACGCAAAATCGTTAGATGATCGTAGCTTGCGTACTAATTTCGCGTCGTTCGCATACACTTCCGAAATTAGTTAATTTGGCTGAATTTCGTATTTAATTGCGACTGTAAAATAAGTTCATAGGTGAAAATAAATAACTCTTAAGTCTGTAGGACTTGCTTCTACACGAAACTTACCTATTTCGCGATCCAGCATAAAATCTTGTCTCTAAATAAAAAGAACTCTGTGGACGTAGATTCATATAAGAGTTATATATAAGATCTTGTAGTTCTAAGAAATGCATGAGATATCTCTGTAGCCTCTCCGTCAGAAGTAGAGAATTAATAGAAGTTCTAGACTTGTTGCGATGAATAACATAACTTTCAAGTATTCAACAAATTTCTCACAATTAGCAGGAAGCCAATCCTTGTAACAATTTTCCTCCTTCAGGTTTCGATAATGAAATGACCCGCCCTTTGTTGAAAGCAAGAAATCCGGGGAATGTGCAGGAAGTAACTAACAATGCCATTGTTACTTCATTGGCTTCATTTGTACAATTGTTCATATTGTTCCGTGGACTGTTTTCTGAGTCAAATTCCGTATCTACGATGAAACTCTTACCACAACTAAAGCTTTTACTAACAAATTCCAGAGAGGTATATATATGATTTACAATCGCGAAGAGGTACAGTAAGCGGAAAAAGTTCTTATTTCTCTTTGGTAAAATTCCTTTTGCGAATAATTATGTAAGGAATGGAGTGATTTATGTTTTATATTCTGTGACTTACAGAAAATTATTCTCTTTAATTATTCACTTTGAAGAGCTTAGACACAGTTTTTACCCTTTTGCATTTCACTGAAGAAATTCTTTTTGCCTGTTTTCCTGGCGTTGAAGAGTATGTGCGAATAGCTGTAGCATTTCCTGATAGTATGTCGAGGACAGTCTTTTTAAGCACTGAGTTCCTTTTTAGTATCGAGTTGTTGGCATTCTAACTGTCCAACCTATTCTTAGCGATTTTCTGTATGCCAACATTTGCAATACATTTATTGTTCTTTGATACCCTGCATTAACTATCCACGCATTTGAACCACCCAAGGACTCTGGAAATACCAGCATCTTGCACCCTTAATTTAGTCAGACTATTAATGGCGCAGTCCCATGAAATGATAATCAGATTTATCTCCCTCACAAGCATTATTCTTCAAATTATTTTCATAAAGACATCGAATCACCGTTAGAAGAACTCTGCCTTCCAGCCATCAAACCCAGATGTATATAACACTGCTTTTTCTATTACTCTGACAATAAGTATATCGTCGAAAACTACTCCACTCGATTTACCGAGCGGTCGTAACTCAACTGAAATAGCACTCGCTTCGCTTTCAGAAAGTCCTGGGTTATATACCAGTGGACGACTAATATAAACGAAGTTTGTCCAGATGTTTTACCTCAGACACAACAGGTAAATGCCGGGGGATGCTACCGTTAACGTAGACCCTTTTCCGCATCCTTTCCTCTACCTTATTGACCACAATTAGTAATATATCGTAATGTTCTTGTGGTTCTCGAATAATTACTTTTTTTTTTAGAATGCCTGTCCTCACAACAGCAATTATTTTAGCCATGCTAGCCATTATAATGACAATACTATTCATTTATTTGCTATACCGAATCAAAAGTGCCTATACGTCAAACAGTGCAAAGGTGACGAACTGTACATCATCACTCGACATAGCGATAGACACTAATAGGGAAACCAACAATTGCACATTATGCATTGGACCCACATTCTCAAATACAATATACGAGGAAACTACAATAAACTGTATTCAGCCGATACAAACAATAAGTTACCTCATATATACATACTGAAAAAGTCATAATAAACACTAATTTGCTCCACTGTCTCGAGGATCATGATACCGCTCAAGGTTGAATCTGCCTATTCAGTGACATACGCATTATTAGTTTTTCAACTTAACATCGGAGTGCAAGCCTGTGTATATATACATATTTTTTAACTAGCGTGGTGAATATTTTCCAAAGTGATTAGTGAAGAGCAATAATTTTTAGTGTGAAACGTTGTATGTGTCAGTGCCTTAGAAAATAGTGCACCAAATACCAATTTAATCCACTATTTTTCCCCCGGGAGAAAGGGAATGCAATGGACCCTGTATTTAATCACACACGCCTGTATGTATGTAAACAAAAGAAGTGCTTATAAACATACATGTGACAACTGATGCAACTACAACAAACAGTAAAGTGACACATAAACAATAGCAGACGACAAGAACAAACTCACCATGAACGCAACAGATGGGGTTGCTATCAACATGCAGATGGAGTTGGAGTCATCGAAGGAGGGACTTAAGGACCGTACCCAAAGAAGACTATAAAACCACGATGCACCAGCTTTAGAGTATCACTTACTCCTGGGTGATCAACTTATTTCCTTTTATCTGTTCACAGAAGGCATCGCTTCTGGAACATCCTGATACACAGAAGGCATCGCTTCTGGTAGGCACTTTGCCTAAACTAATCACTCCTTTGTTCACAGAAGGCATCGCTTCTGGAACAACCCAGCATACACAAAAGACATCGCTTCTGGTATGCACTTTGCCTAGATTCACCTTATTGTACACAGAAGGCATCACTTCTGGTACATCCTAGACACACAGAAGGCCACGCTTGCGGTGTCTTCCGTACGTGCACAGAAGACATCGCTTCTGGAACGACACCTCATCCTAAACCCCTCTTTGGAGAAAACACCCAAAGAAGAAGACGTCTACTCATCAATTATCTAACATTAGTTTTCTACGGGACGCTCTATTTAACAACTTGTAAAATTACTTCCTTTGTAATAAAACTGGTTAAGGGCTAAAAGACAAAACCAGAGTATCTATCAGCTCTACCTCAGGTACTCTACCAGAGAACCACCAAAACATTACGATATACAATGAAGCAAAGTAAGACGACTTTCAAATCAGATAAAAATATTTACATGACACCTGCTCCTCCCCCTGACACTCATTATTATGTTCGGTAGTTTGGCTCTAGGGCTGTTTTAAAATTGAAAGTTGTCATTCCCGTCCAGCTTCGAACAAAAATCAGGGTGGCAAACTCAACATTTTAGCACCACATTCGAGCGAGCAATTTTTCACGATTCCACACTGCTCACTATTGTTGTCAATTAAAACGTCAATAAATCATTGCTCAAATAAAATTTATAATATAGAACAAGACCAGTTCGAAAGCACAGGGAAAATTTCGCCTCAGACTGAGATGCCTAAAGGCTATAAATACAATTCAAGTTGAAAAAAGGAATTATTTTTCATGGCTTCTGTGAATTTTAGAATGCATGTTTTCAAGCAAAAGAAAGTGGTTTTAATTTCCTGAAAGAAAATCTTCATTTGCAATTTCTTTTCTCCTTCCTAAGTGTATGCTCTCGTAGTTGTATTACAAGCAGTGATTCCGCCAGACGTCCCTGTGGGGAGTTGTCACCCCACCCCCCGCAAATCCTCGAGACCACCCCCAAACTTTAACATTTTTTGCAGCAAAAAATCGATATAAATAATGCAACATTCCAATTACACTCTTTCAATTTTGATTTTACACCCTCCCCAAACTGAAAATACTGCCAGAATCCCTGATTACAAGAATTAATTTTTTTTGCTTACGACGTGAACTAAGTGCTCAGATTTTTAAAAATTGATATAAGATCCTCCCAGTATTTATCTCATGTGATCTGTCTATTTAAAACTGACAAATTCCAGCCTTTAAAGTTTTATTTATTTATTTATAGACACTTGACATAATTACGAATAGTCCTGGGGCTATTTTATGGTTAATTCTGAGGGCGAAAGACAAGAGATGCACTTATTGCTAATATTGTTCAATACTGCAATATTAACAAAATGTTTCCTAGAAACAGGAAATCTATACGGTAATAATGTCTGACGTCTTTTTACTCTGAGTTTGCAACGCAAGATTCTCAATAGCTTTGTCCGCACGATCGGTTTCAAGTCTGACAATACTGGTATCGCATTACAGTGGCATACACGCGATGGGGTGGGTGCAATCTAGATCTGAAATATGATAGAAGGACTAAGATTTGGAACTCACAATACAACTTATTACATGACTGACCAAATCTACTAACCTTACACCTTTAACCATAGGTCTCATAATGAGCTTATTATGAGATCTATGCTTTAACTTAGATACTTAGGTAATTTGTATGTATTGATGAAGTCCGTTACAGTCTGACAGATGACATTTGTCGGTGAGCGCTCTGTTGGACAAAGGGATGGAGGGGAAATGGGCATCAGTGCATTAGTTTAGGTGCCACCTCGGCATTTCCATGTTGAAACAGGAAATTCCTGGAAAAACTTAGAACAGCCAACAGCAGGGCTCAAACTTGCGTCCCTCTCAAGTGTTGATCAAAAGTACTGAACTTAAGTAATAGATCACGAAAGCCGAGTTAACTTCAAAGTTTAAGAGGCTACGGCGGCCGACAAAATAAATGGTTAAATTTCCCACATTTCTATGGATACGGTTCCATGCCTTTCTTTAGAAAAGACTTAGTAGCCTTTCCAACATAATATATAGCATGCGACGTCACTCACATCGTGCGTCATGTCATTGCTCTGTATAAATACTTCTGATCATCTTTGTCACCCCCCAAAAATCAGTTATGACCGTTGAAGGTGACGGACGTCAAGTGATCGCTCCTCAGTGGCCTTAAAAAGGCAAAGTTTAGTGAAGACTCCAACAAGTGAACACATGCCAGTTTGGTGTATCGTATTGAAAAGTGTTGTCAGAGAGCAGGTACGAGTGATGATGTGTGTCAGTGCAGTACGACTACAAATTGTCGCTCTGTAAGTGGCCCTAAAAAGGCAAAAAACAGTAGTGAACTCACAACAACTTGATGTATGTGTTTCGTGTGTGATTGCGTGTGTGTGTGAGTGTCACGACTCTTTTCAAAACAAGACGAAATTAGGAGGCTCAATCTGGTACATCAGAAAGGCATTCCTCAAGAGGAACTGAAACATACTACTTACGTACTTAACTTTTAGTGTGCAATGACCACAGACACGGCCAATGCCCCACTGACGATTGGTAGTACTTCTCCCCCGTCAACTTTGTTTGCACTTACCACTAATGTAGGGAACCCACATCGTCACATGACATCGCGAGATTTGCGACGTAAAGATCTAATCTCTAGGCAAAAGCAAAGAACGTTAACTGACACGAATAGGCGCGTACAAGAAAAAATACGTTTTATGAGCAAAATGGAACAGCTTGACAAGAGATGTTTCTCGCGTAAAACCTATCGAAACAAAGAAAATACGGCTGACGATCAGGTTTTTGTAGCCATCCCACCTCCCGATATTAGTTCTAATAAAGCTTTCCTGGTTTTTCACCTTCTAGCCACGGTAGTACTTCCGAAACACATGACAAAATGAAAACTAAGGGTTAAACTATCTCTAAAAAGGCCATTAAACCCGGCCTACAACAAAATGAATCTATACCTGTACAGATGTTTGTTCCACTGAACAATGACGAACAAAATGCAACTAAAACTGGGTTTTAATCTACTAGTTCCTAACCAACACCTATTTTCATTTACGGAATCAGTGGCAAATATCACTTCGGTAAAACACTCTCTGCTATTTGCCAAAGACAGCCCAATGTCAAAGTTGCTGCTGACTACATTCGCTTTCAAGTGCAAACGAAAGCTGATTATGACTAAATAGAGACCTATTGTTTACAAAAGAAATGCCAGTACGCCACTGAGCTTCCTACAAAGGACCGACCACCTAAAGTGGTCATACGAAAATTGCCAATTGATACCCCCACGCAGGATATCTATCAGAACTTGCCGGACCTTGAAGCTCCAGTAATTGAAGTTTCACAGTTGCACGGTAGGGACAAGGACACTAATGCTAAAAAGCCCTATCCTTTGTTCTTACAATATCTCCGTAAAGAACCAAACATTAACAATATCTACCTACTGAAATATCTGCTTAGTTATACAGTTCTTGTAGAACCGTATAAAGCTCCAGAAATGTTGCAATGTTATAAGTGCCAGAGATTAAGCCATTCACAAAAACGTGTTACAATCGGCCAAGATGTGTGAAATGCACGGGTCCTCACCTTGCTCATCTGTCTTAAGAAGACACAAGAACAGCCAACTAAATGCGCAAACTGTGATGGTGACCACCCTGCTAACTAAAGGGGATACAAGACTCTCCAAGCCGCAATTAACAGTCGCAAAGCGAACAACCTACAGAAAAATAATGCCTATGCTACTGCATTGCCTTCCACTTCTCTTAATAATCCTACAGCACCATTAACGTATGCAACCCGCGCCTCAACTGCCACAAAAAACGTATCTTTCAATTGAGGAACTGTAAATGTGGCTACCAGAAACGATCAAGCTTTAGCCACGCCCTCAATCACTGAACCCAGCGTCGGAGGCACTATCATAGACATTTTTTAACTTTTCAAAGCACTAAATATCTTAAATACCCTTCTCCGCTTAAAAGAAGGACTGCAGCGCCTCTGTTCAGCCACTAGTCTAAACCAACAAGTAAAGACTGTCATTGAAATGATTTATGGCTTCTTAGATATTGGTAGACACTAGAAAAGTTGCCGTACGCAATATACGATCAGCATATTGGAATATTGTTGGCATTACAGAACAACGAAAAGTTTTTCAACACTTCCAGTAGAAAATTGATATAGATATTATACTAGTCAACGAAACACATCTACATCCGCCGAATAACTTTAAAATCAGAAATTACGATATTATAAGGACAGACAGGAACGGGAGAAAGGATGGCACAGCCATTTTATTCAAAAGACACTTACTTCTTCAATCACTTACACTCCTTCCATTGAACTCATTTGAAGCCACGGGTGCTACACTTCTCACGTCTGGCACAGCTCTAATCTTAATTGCTGCTTACAATCAACCTAAGAATCCACTCAACATCGAAGACTTACGGAAACTTAGTAGACTTAGCTTCAAAGTAATAATTGCTGGCGACCTCGACTCGAAACATCAATACTGGAATTCACAACATTACAATCGTGCTGGTGGTATGCTATATCAAGCTCTTCCCACTTTGGATCTTACTCCAGCTGCTCCACCAGACTCTACCTGCTTTCCGAAGAAATGAAGAACGCCAGATGTAGTACTGGATATGGTTCTCTATAGGGGGTACATATTACTGATGGACCTTGCGCAATACATGCACTTGACTCGGACCACATCCCAGTCCGGCTAGATATACAACACATACATTATACACCAAAACCGCACCTTCCTACTATTTTTATTACTAACTGGTATGAATACAAACGATTTGTCACTGATATAGTTGAGACTAGGACCACATTAAATTCTATTCAGGACATTGCGACTGCTGTTGAAAATCTTACATCTACTCTACAAACTGCATTACGAATCACAACCACAACAGACACTACTCACAAAACAGCTCGACATATTATTCCCCCTGATCAAATCAGAACTCAAATTCTTATTTCACTGAAGCGATGGGCAAGAAAGAGGCGGCAAACGACACGTGATCCACACTGGAAACGCATCTGGAATTCACTCAATATACGAGTCAAGCAACGAATACAGGAAGTAGAAATAAACAAAACCAGAATGCTAAGCTACAGACCTTGGATAAATCAAACTTTTGGTTTTGGAGGCTTTACAGAACCTTTTCAAAACCTCGATCAGTGTCAGCTTCTCGTCCACTTCATGGCACTCATGGGCTTGTCTTTACTTTCGAGGATAAAGCCATTTTTTCTGAAATCTTGGAGCAACAGCTCATGTTAAATCTAGAGCCTTATGAAGAAGCAACTATTCGACTTGTTCAGCGATCCCTGTGCCACACAATCCTGAATTCACTATTCAGTCAGACTGATTTCACTATTCCACGAGAAGTTCAGCAAGTGATTCGTCGCCTACGTGGTCGTAGTGCAGCTGGTCCTGACAGTATTACAACGCTTGCCTTAAAACATGCACCAAGATAATTCTTGTTCTGTTAGTCAGACTATTCAATTGTATGTTCATTCACAGCTATTTTTCTAGTATTTGGAAAACTGCTAAAGTTGTAATGTTAGCAAAAATTGGCAAAGATCTCCTTTTTCCAACCAATCACAGTCGGATCAATTAACTACTTGTTCCTAGTTGGATATTTGAGCGGCTGGTTCATCGTCGCTTAACTCAGCAATGCACAGTAGTTACTGCCGTCTCACCAATACGGGTTCAGACCTGGCTTTGATACTGTTTCCCAGTTGGTACGTGTCACGGGAGAAATCACCTAGCAGTATAACTCACTAGCACATACTATTGGATTTGTTCTAGATTCCGCTAAAGCGTTTGACCGTGTTTGGCATGATGACCTAATATAGTACGCATTTCCAGATTATCTCATTCGTCTGACACAAGACTACCTTTCGCAACGCACATTTTTGTTTCCTGCTCTGGTTCTTCATCTACCCATTGATCGATCACTGTGGGTGTCCCTCAGGGCTCATTACTCGGTTCGCTCTTATTCAATCTTTACACCGCTGACATACCAACTTCTCCTCAAACTGCACTTGCTGCATTTGCCTATGATATAGCAATTGTTTCCTCTCATCGCAATGTACGATATGCTCAACCTCAAGCCCCACGCCACCTAGATCTCATCCAGCAGTGGACGACTCAATGGAGAATAAAAATCAACCCTGATAAGATGTTTGTTGTTTACTTCACTCGCCGCAGATCTTAACTACTACGTCAACTAACCTTCTTTAACGAGCCATTAGAGATACAAAACTCTGCTAAATACCTGGGAATCGAGCTGGATCGTTGCACAACTTTCAAACCTCGCCTTCAGACTATCACCTAGAGTGCACTGCAACGTACACTAGCCTTCTGTCCGATGCTTAAAAGTCATGTTCTTTCAACAGAAACTAGAATCCACATATATCAAATGATGATACGTCCTGACCTCTCATATGCTGCCCTTGCCTGGCAGCATGCTGCAACTACTCATAACAAGCAACTTCGAGTCATACAGAATCGTGCCGCACGAATAGTTTCAGGACATTCTCGGGACACCCAAGTTACACAGATTCATGAGGATCTCAACATAGAACTATTGACAGACTACATAGACAGAATAACACGATCATTCTGGAATCGAATACAGAACACGCAGCACGAGCCTTTGCAGGCCATTGGCACTCGTGAACTACCAAGGCTTACCCATCGCATGCCTCGTCCACGTTAACCTTCTTTAATAACCACCGACTTCTACATTTTTCACTTAACAGAAAAGCGACAGTTGCACTTTGTTCAGTTATATACGTAAATAAATTCGTCAACGTAACAACTCACATTGAAGGCATGGGCTACTAGCCCGAAACTTCTACACCTATTTTCTCGCCATGAAATACTCAGGTACTCAGGTCACCCACAAACTAATTTATCAAAAATCATATCTCTGGTTCTCTTCAATAATATTGTATTACTAAGCGTTATTTATTTATATATGAAGCTGTGTACGTATATTATCCAGCTAAAGACATTTACAAGTACAGAGATAATATTAAAAAAAAAACATTCAAATATAATTTTATATAATCATTGTCATTGTTACAGAGTTACGATTGTGTTTTACAGGCAGACTCGAATCAATCCTTAATTGTTCTCTGAGTGGCAAGGCTTGGTTACAGGCTACTCTGCCCGTTCGGTCAGGTGGACTTGGCATTCGTCGGGCCATGGATTTGGCGATTCCGTCCTTTTTAGCGTCTTTTCATGGCTCTCGTCGTATCGTTGAGTCTATCCTTCCACTGGGCCTTTGCCTCGACCCGGACGCTTCTATTCAAGATTGTTCAGCAAAATGGTCTACCTTAAGTGCATTAAATTCTCCTCTTTTGGATGTCAATAGCTCTCGGTCTGCTTGGAACTATCCTATCATCAAACGTACACAATCGCAGTTACTACAATCCGCTACTTGTCTTGAAGATCAAGCCAGGCTACTAGCAGCGTATTCACCTGAGTCCGGTGCTTGACTCCAAGCTTTGCCCTCTTCTCCTCTTGGTCTACATCTTCCGAATGAATGCTTCCGTGTTCCTGTTGCCTTACGTTTAGGAGCAGACGTCTCTGTACCTCACCGCTGTCCAGCCTGTGGAGCATTCGTGGATAAACGGGACATTCACGGTCTCTCCTGTGCCAGGAGAGCTAGTAGACACATGCGTCATTCTAGTGTCAATGATGTCATCCTCAGAGTTCTAGTTTCTCCTAATGTATCATCGGTACGAGAACCATCTGAATGACACTAGTTCCATGGAAAAGAGAAAGACCTCTATTATGGGATTTCACCTGCGCTGATACTTTCGCCATTTCAAATGTTACTCATTCTTCTTTGAAATCAGGTGGTGCTGCTACTCCCATAGAGGCCGATAAAAATCGGAAATACTCTAATCTTCTTGCCCAATTTATTTTGGTTGCGATCTCAATTGAATCAAATGGTACTTGGGGTACGGCAAGCCTTAATTTTATTAAAGAGGTTGGTCGGCGAATACAGATCGTCTCGGGTTATGCACGCGCGACCAGCACCTTCTTAATCCAGCACCTCATCGTAATTCAGCGAGGGAATGTATCTTCTATTCTTGACTGGGACACTCAGAGATCATTTTACAAGCATTGTATGTACATTCACCCAAATATAAAATGGCCGCGCTCTTTAGAAAGCCTTAATTAGAAAATATTTATGACTATAAATAAAAAGTCTTATAAATAAGCCATCCATTAATAAATAAGTTCCTCTACAAAGAAGCTCAACATTCTTCATCGTAAACTATTTCATTCTTATTTATTAACATTTTCTCTAAAATTATATCCTCTAGTAATCTATTTGTTCTGGAGAAACCGAAACTGAATGATGTAGCAATGTCGCAAAACATAAGGATCTTCTATTTTAAAATATTATCTTTACTAGCTGCATAGTTTCTGCAGCTACTAACTTCTCCGACCTAAAACTGAGATGCCCAAAATGAGTAAATAAATTTAAAAATCGATTAACTTCTAAGAAAAAAAAATTGTTACTATGTATTTAACCATACTCTGTGGTGAAACAAAACGAACCAAATTATTCATTCACTATTATTGGTTATAAAATAAATTATAATACAACGACGTTAGGACGTTCGTAAACAGTAGCAATGAAATATTGCTTATTCTTACTGAAGACGTAAAATCCTCTTTTTAAAACCGTTTAGGAAATTATAGGACACGGTTTTCTATACTATAACTCCATGTATAGAATCTAAGAAGGTAGAATGGAAGATTATTTGTCTGAAAGATGTATAAAACACTGAAAATGAAACAAAAAGGCGCTTTATAATATTTTTAGTTTCCTTTCATTCGGGAAAGAGTTAAGCTTGAAGTCTGTGTAATTTTAGTCTTTCGCGGTCATGCATGCAGTGTCACGTTTGCAATTGTTTTTTTATTTTGTTCATAAAACCACCGAGGTTGGTTCGAACCCCACAGAAGCAAGTTTTAAACTGCATTATTCTTTTTCCACATAGTTCCGTCATCTATGCCGTTATTATATAGACGTATTAACATTAGATGTTCCTTAAATATAATAAAGTAAGATAT
>JAGDQP010059907.1:0-12295 GCA_022664845.1 Lepisma saccharinum
TCAGGAAAATAGTCTCCATTGGACTTCACAACACTCTGCCACCTGTCAACCAGTTGCTGAGTCCTCCGTTCAAAGAAGTCACCGGTTTTGGGGACAAAGAACTAGGTCACTGTCCGTCGCACGTCATCATCATTTTGCAGTGTTTTCTTGGAAACGTAGTTTTGCAGGCTGCGAAAAAGACAACAATATGTTGGTGCAAGACCTGGTGTAAACGCTGGGAGGAGGAGTTTTTCCCAGACATATTCCTTAATCTTAGCACAGGTCCTCCTTGCCGGGTGTGAGCGCGCGTTATTACCGTGGAGTGGAGATTCTGTTTTGTCACAGTTCCTGCAGCTCCCCATTTAGATACCCACCACCGTTTGCGTGTAATGTTATGTTAGAGGAACCACTTTTCATTCCCTGTTACCATTCTGTCCAGAAATGACTCACGTATGTGTAGCGGGAGCAGGGAACTGCAGATGTCAATTCGTCGCTGTTTGTGTTGAGGCGTTAACGCATGGGGTGCCCATTTTCCGAGTTTCGACACGTACCCAAGGTCCTGCAGATGACGATGAATGGTCGAATGGGTGACACGGAGTTCTCTGGCCAGTTCTTCAACAGTGTGCATTGGATTTAGCTCCACCGCTGCTAGCAGGGCATCGTTGTCTAGCTGTACAGGTCTTCCTTCTCGTGGCTTATAGGTCAGTCTGGTGTACCCAGACCGAAACCTCTGGAACCACTTTTGTCACTTTCGTACATACGGCATTGATGTTTCGTGCCGCTGCGCTGACTGGACGTTCCTGGTGAAATTCATGCAGTATGTGGTCCTCCGACACTGCCATTATCAAACACAAGCCACACTTCCAAACCGTGGAGTAGACCGTTCTCCTTCTACACACTGCTGCATAAATAAATGCCCTATATGAATCAGGTATGGTACGTGACGTCTACTTCACTTTTCGCTCATCAGATGGCGTCATTGCAGCAGTTATCGCACATACGACATTACTTATGGGTCAATCTGGTATGTCATTCAATATAAGTTAAGTTCTCTTTCCAAACAACTAAAAGTAATTTGCAACCAAACCCATGAATATTTCTGCTGAAAATGTAGTTACTCGTTCCATTTATTTTTACCACTTCCGAAAACATAATTTGATGGAGAAGCAGGATGGGAAATATTTGCCTTCAGTTTGTGAAATATATTTTTGATTTTCAATTTTGTGTCACTTTCTATTGAATCTCAAGTAGCAATGCCTAAAAAGACACCAGTTCATAAAATAGAACCTAAATCAATGATATATCAAATATTTTGAATGATTGTTTGATCAAATAAAAAAAAAAATTGAATTTCATTTTCAATATATTCATACTGAGCGGATAAGGGTGAATATAGTATGAATAGCTTGTTCTAGTTTATTGAGGGAATAAATCCTTAGATCCATTATTTTCCATGCTTCGATTGGTAATTGTCTACGAGCGAAATTCTTGAAGGACATGGGGGTTTGTTACTGCAGATTATAAGACACTGACAGTAAGACTGTTTATAAGACTCCACTGATAATTTGCTCGGGAAGAAGAGAATATTATATTGATGATGTAATTTCTCTTACTCTAACCTGGATTGTTGCATACGTCAGGTATGCAAAATTTAAATCCACTCCTATATTTCATCAGGTAGGCCAACTGAAACAACATGCTTGCATTATCAACTTCCCAAGTTTCACTCATGAGCCTCACGAGCAGAGGGCCGCGGTGGCTCAGTGATAGAGCGCTCACCTCTGGTGTGTGGGGTCGTCGGTTTGATTCCTGCTCATACCATCGCTTTCTTCATTCCTCTAATTCATTCCATCATCATCCATTCGTCCTGAGCCAAAATTTGACTAAACGCCTTAAAATTAAATTAAAATTCCACGAACAGCAACATCCAAAACTCGTCTTGTCCGCTTCTGACATACAGAAGAGACATAAACTTATTTAGCTTAATTTATTATAACATATTCTTATTTATTTCTTATTCCAAGCCTCGCAAATTATATTAAAATCAATTTTAGTCACGTAGTTTCTTAATTATTTAAGCTTTAGATATATAGGTTTGGAATAGAAAGTAGGACGAAGCGAATTTGGGAATATAATTACGTGGATTTCAACAATATTAGAATGACTTTAAAACTAATAACATGAATTTATAACAATAATTCGTAACCTTATGGGGAGTAAAATGTATATATTATTAGGAAATCCACCGCTGAGCTAGCAACGCAGGATATTCATTTCGAAATTACGAATGATCTAGCAACACAAGATAAGAAAGAAAAAAACAACAACATAAATGCGTCACTTTAAGTTCATATTTGTTCGTGTTAATTGTTGTGATTATCAAAGTCATATATTTTTCCTCCGCCTGAGCCTCAGTGGATCAAGATCGTACGGATTTACGTGAAATCTTCTCATCATAAGCTTTCATCTGGCACTACATATATGTGTAGTAGAGGGAGTGGTTTTACAGAAAATAGATCCAACCACCAAGAAAGATTATATTTTCGCAATTTTTCGCTCCTGGAGTCTCACTGGTTCGACTAACTGCGAGTGTACATATTTATGTGAAATTTCTCACAACATAAGCTTTTATATATCACATTCATATGTGACGATGGAGGGCGTGGTTTTCGAGAAAATAGCCGGAAGCACACCCACCCACAAGCACACATACCCTTACCCCATGAAGCTTATTATTTTAATTATTTTTCTCAAACACCACATTTACATTTATTTGGTTCGAGACTCCTTTAACGAGAAAAAGTTTCACTGTATAAAATAACTCAGAATGTTACATATTTTCCTATCTTTTTGAAAATTGCATATGTATATTGTTCAGTGCTAAGTTGTGACTGTTTAAAAAATTATTTAAACTACTTAAACAACTTTCAAAATAACCTACTTTTTACGGCTCGTTCCAATCATCCACTACACCAACCAAGGTGGACCAACAGCTCCATCATAGTCATAATAGTTATCACAACTAACATGATGGTCCTTTCTACTTCTTCGCCTAGGCCTTCAATAATCACAGGTGTCGGGAATAGGTCATTGTAAAATTTCACGTTCTCATTATCACGACAGGATTTACCAGTGTTTCTTGTACATCTTTCAGTTATCTAATTTGAATCGAGAAATTTGATTTAGATAATTCAGGTACTCAATAGTTTTGTTGCGACTTAAGATTGATTTCATGACTCCAGTTAACAGCTTGCAAAATGTTCAGTCAGTTTAGTAGATTTTTTATTACCTGGAAAACATATGTATTCTCTTACTTTCGAAAATAAAAAATCCAATGTTCTGGAGGTCTGACCACTTTACCAACACAAAATCTCTAGTGATAAATTTTAACATCAGTCAGAACCTTTAGCATAGATCTTTGTTTCTCGAAGATTTTTACATTACTTTCTTGAGGTACAATGGCCATCTCCTTGAAAGGATAATGAAACTAATATATAAAAATAACTTGAGTACTAAAGAAATATATTGGAGTATAAAGATCAACTCCTTTAACATAGGGTTACCGTAGTCCGTATTTTAAAGGCTCAGTCTGTGTCCTTAACGTATTTTGCAGAAATTAACTAAATGTCTGTATTTTTCACTTGGTCAGTTGTTGACTTTTAATTATTTTAAACCCACATATTTCCACAAATACATATCACACAATTTATAAAGACGTTGCACACACACATGCAAATTGTTCCTTCCTTCCTTACTCTATGGCTTACGGAACTCGCAACTTCATCGCCGCAGTGACAAACGTTCGCCATAGTATTCTAGCCTGGGCAAGATCAAGTCAGTTTTGATCACAAACACCTACTTCTCGAAGATCCCTTCTAATATTTCCCTTTCAACGTCGTATCAGTCTTCCCAACGGCCTTTTTCCTCCTGCTTTCCAACCAAGATGGAATTCGTTTTCCCCTCATCGTGTACATGGGCCCAGTGCCTACCTTAGTCGTCACGATTTCATTATTTTTACAACATCAGGTGAGCCGTACAGTTCGTGAAGTTCTTCATTATGAAGTCTCTTCCATTCTCTAGTTATCTCGTCCCGTTTCGGCGCATTCTCAAGATCTTATATGCAAATTGTTCCTACAGCATTAAACTGTAGTATCGCCTAGTATTTGTTATTGCCTAACAGCAGACCTATTTTTGAGAACACAAATGTATTGCAACTTAATGACGAGAAGATATTCCAACCTTAGCAATAGAGATGATACAAATGTAAACAATCACCTATGATTTGAAGGTAACCAAAAAGTTCTTAACGTTTTTGATAGTCACAGAACAGGCTGCTTCCTTGGCTTCCGACAGTGTGTGGAGTACCAACTTGCTCAACTTACGTCTTCCCTGTCTGGTGCCGGTGGTGTCTGACTATTTCATCGGAAACCTGGAAACACTCGCCAAGCTTACCACACGTTTGGCTGTTGACCTGATGCTGGCCACCTTTAGGCCCTGTAGGCGTCCACTGCGAAGTTCATAATACAGGGATAAATCTCCCGACCTGAATTTCTGTCAACAAGAACCAATGTCCGGCGGTGCGTTTATTCACAGTATTATTCGCAAAGGCTTGATGTATTCGGCGACTTGAATCGGTTGCGGTCAAGTCCAACCCTGAACGAGCTGCTTTGACATCTCCATTTGTCTTCGCCGTTACTCGAGCTATTACTGCTATAATAGCCCAAAGCGCCTGTCTTGGTCACGGTCAATGTTCCCACTCCCTCCCTGATCCCTTTTCCAGCACCTGAGAAATCACCCTTATCAGTGATCACAACTTCCCATGTGACTTCAAAAACGGCAATAACTTTTTGGTTACCTTGTATTAAGTGTGTATTTTATGTTGATGTCCCAAGTAATTGTTCGGAATTTTATTCTATTTAAATAAATAAGCTTTAAACTAATTTGTCCGTATTTAGTCTGCAAATATTATAGTAACCCTATTTAACATCGAAAGAATAGTAAATAATTTCTAATGTGGGAAAACTATCTTACATCTCTTCCTCCCCACTCACCCCCACAGTCTCACCGGCGTTTCTCTGTTTCTCATAGACTGATACATGGGTAAGTTTTAGAATGGAATTGGCTCAAAATAAAGCATATTTTGAAATGCATCATCTTTCAAAAGCATTTGTGGATAAGACGAGTATTAGAATTACACTTCTCACATATATATATTTTTTTCACCTTGATGTAGCCTCTTATTCCACTGCAATGAGTATATTAACCCCTCTTGATTAGCAGGTTTCCTTCCCGCAATCTCTGTAAATACCGTGGGCGAGAAGATAACCATATTTGTCATACTAATCCATACTATTGTGGTTTGTTGAAAACATACATTTCATTATCATCATGTTTATGATAAGCATCATCATCATCCACATAATAAAAATCCTTGTCTTATGACCACATATAACCTTCCTTAGACCATTCCCAATTCTTACTCTCACAGAATACGTAAGATACTTCTTGAAATAGAATGCATCTGCATGAAAAAGTGGAAAGCTAGAGATTTTTTTAAAAAAAATAACGAAAATACGTCTCAAGCACTCTGCTCTGTCCCCTTTGCGGCTGGAACGATTTCGCATGGTAAATGTTATAAAAAATAAGTGCGTTCAAAAGTGCTTCATTCTCATATAGCACACAAGTTCACACTGGCCTTGGTTTTACTTTACTATGACAAACATGAGGCATTATGTGGGTTGCAGAATTGCGGCAAAATTGGCGATGACAAACGTGTATCATCAAACAATACTATTACTTTCCTGAGGCAACTTGCTTGTGAAATATCAACGAAGCGCCCATCATAGTTCTAACACAAGATCATATCTGTCACATCAGTCGAATTAAAGCGGGTATGAATGCTTTTACTTCATAAACAGTCTTTGTAACGTGAAATAAATTGTTTGAATTATATTTAAGACCTCTAGGCATCTAAGGCTCAGGCTGGGATAGGTGAGGGGGAAAGTATTCAGAAAGATGTCGACCAGTGCCTATGTTGAAGGTGCCATTCCGGTATTTGCCTGATTTAACTGAGAAGAAACTCTAGGAAAATCTCAGTTAAGATGGTCGGCAGCTGGGATCCAACCCACAACCTCCCGAATGCTACGCCAACGCTCTACCACTGAAATACGGCGCCTCGGTGTAAAAAGGAATTGCTGAAGATAAGTTACTCAGAAGGTGGGCCCATATCATAGTTGACAACAGAAAAATAGGAAGGTTCTAATTTCGAATCCTTTTGCAAATAGTTGAAAAAATATGAACTGATTAATATTCCGTATAATAATGAAAGGAATGGACGAAGTCCGATTGAATACCAATGCTAATAACCAATGTGTACCAATAGACAGCAAGTATTGCCAATAACCTTCCGTCAATAACCTAAGGCCCAATTTTGGCCCAACAACATTTTCTCACAAAACAGATGTGTAGAAATGTTAATATGACCGACTTGCATTTCCAAACTTGCTGCAAATTTGCAGACTTGAAATCTCAAACTTGTTGAAACTTGCTGTAAGTTTTTGTGCTGTCTGGGTTCATTCTTAATCACTCGATATTGAAGATTGCGAAGAAAACAAAACAATTAAGTAGTTAGTGACACCGTGTACTTGTGTTTGTATGTGTGTGTATGTGTACGCAGAGTGTCACTTTGATGGATGCTTGGAACATTTTTCACGGTGTTCACCAGAGCTAATTACGAATATTCATACGTTCGATATCATGAAAGAACGAATGTTGTCTGGAACCAATGATATACTCAAGTGCTTTTATGAATTGAGTTAGATCCTAATTTCGTAAATCGTTTCTTTAGAAGGTTTTTGTAAATAACTGTTTTGGAATAAAATTAACAGCTGACAGAGAAAGAGACGTTCAATTGAGAGTCTCTTTTTCTAATTCATTTCCACGGTTTCTCTATTATTATTTTTAAGGTAAAATAATGGACCAATTTCTGAATGTCCGTGATTTTAAAATATTGTCGCTTAAGAAACAACACCGCCTATGTGCCAAAGAGCACACGTTTCACAAGTTTTCATTAGATACAAAAACTGAAGGATATATGCGGTGTTGTTATAGTAGAGGAGATTCTGTTGGATTTTTGTCGAGATACGTCGTGAGAACGTGTTAAATGCATGAAGAAACAAAAGAAAAAAAAAGTCAGCAGTTTTGCAAAATGTCGCGTAGGCGGTGTTGTTTCTTAAGCGACGATGCTGTTACTCACATTGATCAAGATATGTTCAATGTCATTGGAACTGGAACTAAAGACTATTTACTCTTGCATTTATACACATTCTGAACGTCTGACTCTAACCCGCAAATAAAAATCTGGATAAGAGCTAGTGAATAAAGGAAAACACCCGAAATTTTCAACTTGTCTTTCTTTGTAAAGGCAAAATTAACTAAAGATTTGTAGCTTTTCCGAAATAAATTCATATATATATATATATATATCCTGGCTAGTTAATAGTATTTGTTTAAAGGACAATGCATGAAATACGTATTTTAAGATTGCACAACGTGCTTTACTATCAAAATGCATGAAGTTTAATTTATCCGAGAATTTTCTAAAACCTACAATGGCTACCTTATTTTTAATGTTATGGCATAACAGTTAAGCAATTTACTTTTTCTAGAAGTACCTGCGTTGACCCTCAACTGTTCCACCAAAACTAGATTGCCATGTTGATATCCAAAAGATTACGTCACATATACGACATTCTCTTTCTCTGTCTCTCAAACACAGACAAACATACACACACAAACGTACAGTGAATTTTTGCCTAGTATGAGTCTTGCTGCTGCTATCTACATCTATTGTGTAATTAATCCGGACTTTGGATGCATTTGCAGGTACTCATATGATCATAATGGAGTCGAATAGTAAAAGCGATTCTCTACCACCTCTCCAACTTATCTTTTCTTCTTTTTAACTCATATTTTGCATACATCACTTGTCTCTTAATCATCTTGTTTTCCGGTTTTGTTGTTTTATCACTGTTCCTATTTTACAGCGTATATCGTTTTCACAATTTGCACTTCCATCCAACATAAATCTTTAATCTAAAAGTCTTAAATACATCTTTCTTATCTTTTTAATGCATACCAACAGGCCTACCGAATTAAAACAAAATCAACACAATTTTCCAGAACTTTTCCTCAGTCACACCAGGCAAATGTCGGTATGGTACCTACTATATGTAACTAGGTCCTTGTCGACTACTTTCCAATACCCTCTTCTCTACCTTATCCCGGCCTGAGCCTGATATGCATAAAATCCATAAAATAAATTCAAATTCAAAAGCAACAGTAAAACTGTACTTTTGTTGTATCTTTAACAAGTTCTTACCATCAATATACATAACATTACACATCACATCGCATGTCTCAACGTAACGAAAAGGTCACTAACCAATCATAAGGAAAAGAATATCAATTTTCAGCTGCAAATTTTATTCTGCCCTTTAAACTATTTGTTCACATTTTTAAATTCCGAATCGGTTATTATTTCAAGCCTCCAGCGAGTGTAGACATATTCTTAGCGGACGTTGAAAGTTCGAAAATGTCGCGTAGACCATATTAGAAAATAGCCACCAAGTAAAATTGTTTGAAGAAAAACCAAAATTCTTTTATTCACTTTTATACAGGAACATTTGGCAGAGACCCATAATTTCATAAAAATAACCATTCATCCAATGTATTTTAATTTGAAGGTTTCCTATGGAATGATCAAAACACTAAAATTCATTGTTCTAGTCACGCCTTCTATTTCAAAATATTGTAAGCCCAGGGTTATAATGAAGGGGGTCATTTGGGAAATAAGTACTAGATGATAGACCCGCGTATTGGCGCAGAGTCATTCGTAGATATCCCATGAAATATGCCTCACAAGTTTAGATGTTGGAACCGTACATATGCTACAATCTTCGTAAGGAATCGAGGAAAGCTTGGTGCTGATTAGTCAAAAATGGTATAGATTTCAGGACCCAAACTCTTTAGGTAGTTAATACTGTTGACAAGGTGTAATGATGTGTACCGCGAGAATTAAAAGAAACGTTCTGAAATATAGAAATGGAAGTATTGATTACTACTATTCTGTGTGTAAATTGAAGATATTGATTTATTGTATACTTATAGTGACTGATATTGTGCATAAATGAGTTTGTTTTGTGATTTACACATAACGGTGTTGGGAATGAAATATATGTTCATAATCAGAAGTTTTCATATATGTTCTTCGCAAGTTATGTTCTAGGAGATATGTTGGTTGACTAATCGCACCGATTTGGTAGATAGCAGAAACGTACTAGAAGCGATAGTTGTTATCCATAATAAAGTTTGTAGCAACATGCATGTTAGTATCCTCTGTAGTATACTTCGAAACAGTGAATTATCTTTATGGAACTAATTCGGTTTAGTGGCTAGGAGTTTTTATTTTATTCACCAGGTGTGTAAATATGAAACCAGAATTTGTGCATAGACGGCGTTAGCTGTCACTGTGGTTACCGTAAAACTGCGTCCTTGACGCCACTTGCTTGTTTTGACTGCTGATAACAATTTGCAACTCACAACCAGACAAGTTTCATGTCATAGTGTAGTGTTTAACAGCGTTGAACATGGAACTGGAACTCATCGAGGTGCATACATATTAAGCTTCCGAATTGTTATTTTCTGTTTACCTGCATGGATCCTGGTATATAATACCCCTGTATTATACCTTAATACTTTATGTTATATTACTAAATTCGTAGGCGATGGCGTCCGGTCCAATACTTCACTGCATAAATATGGACACAAGAAAGAAAAATTGTGGAAAAGCTTTTGTTCTATTAGAGCCATTAAATTGTATTTTACGAGGCTGTAGATAATGATGTAGTTTCATTTATTTGTCGCTAGAATTTAAGAGAAAATTTCAGTTTAAAAGGGAATTCAAAAGAATCAACACAGCAAAAAGCTTACTTTGTAACCTTTATTATTATTATTATTATTATTATTATTATTATTATTATTATTATTATTATTTATTGTTTAGTGCAGGGTTGCATTATCCTGTATAATTCGTTTACATAGGTAAATAGTTACATATAGAAGAGCCTGTTGCCCTTCTATTCTTCGTCCTATACTCCTCTTCTTTTATAACAGGTAAACCCCACATCGTTTAATGTCATGTATGAAATGTGGTGGACTAGTTCCATTCCTGGATCATTGTATATTTATCACATCTGACAACAACATTCCTCCAAATCTTTGATTTCTTATCCCAGAAATTCAGACGTGGATCGCAGTCTGTCATCGCCTCCATATGGGACTCATAACACTCTGCCTTCCGAAACGGCTATTCTTAGAGAGAAGGTGGCCTTAGACCAGTAGGCGTTCCACTTTTGCCCCTGGCTGTTTTCACATTTTTCACGTGTATGTAAAACAAACTGTGTGAGGCAGGCAAGTAAATGAATGAAGAAAGTAATTTTTGAAAACATTTGGAAATAAAACTGGAAAAGTCACTAATTTCGTTCAGTCGATTTGTCTAGGTTCGTACTTCATACACATTAAAAGAAAACATATAGAGGAAAGGGGAGCAAAGCGTACCTCTTAATTTTAACAGCTAGCTCTAAACAGAAACTAAAAGTACGTACAATAAAGTAAAACTTGGGGTGAAGTTTCTCTGACTATTCAGCTTCCAGGTGGCAGCACAAGACTGGCGAACTAAACCTATATACAAATAATATTATTAAAATTTTGGAACAATTTATTCGCTTTGTTCCTATAATGGGGCAAAGCGGATCACAGTAGTGGTGCAAAATGAATCAACTTAAACTTACACGCAAACGTTCTGGGTTAAACGTAATACAAAAGTTAAAATATACTCTCAATTTCAAACTAAAATCGATTTCAACATAATTATTATTTAGCTACAAAATACTGTATATAAAGCATGTGGGTTCATATTAAATATGAAAACAAAACCAAGGAATTTTGCCATATCAGAACATTACTATTCGCTGTGTCCAACAAAGAATTATTCACTTTGCCCCAAGCTGCCATGTTAAACAAAAAACTGTGCACATGTACGTGATAGCTGCAATTACTTTGAAGTATGGACACTAAGGTTACACATTATTCGTTCATCTTGCGTGAAAAAAAAAAAAAAAAAAAAAAAACTAGGGAAAGATTTTTAAAAATCTACATCTTGAATTTCTTTTTAGAAATTTGTATTTTCTTTTCTTCTCCTTACCACACGACAATACAGAGGCGTTCAATCTCGAGGACGTTTTGTTCCTTTACTAGTGACGTCACAAGCCACAAAGAAATTTTCTTGCCATCTCTTATTAAAAGGTTGTAAATTCCATTATTCGCTTTACCTTATTTATTCACTTTGGCCGCCTCCGTGCCTCTGTATTTCTGAAAAGGATTTAGATTCAAAAGGCCGTTGCTAGTAGCGCTTTAAAAAAATACGGTGATAGCGGAAATGCTCACTTTAGATCAAAGAGTTGCACCATTTGTTGCATACTGCAACAACGGAGTCAGATTTAGCACAAACTGACTCCGACTACTAAATTAGTAGCCCCCAAATACTTATTATGTTCTCTTTGGTGATACCAGAAATTAATATGTGAAATCAAATGCTCGTACTTTTTAGTTTGTATCTCAAGGAATTCTAACAGGAGGAAGATAACGTCGAATTTGTGAAAGAAGGTCAAACCCAAACAAATGCAGATATCAGTTACTTCTAATCAAACCTGAGGTGATACTTTCACATGTGTATGGAGGGTATTGTGTTATTTTTGTCTAAGAACTAATACACAATAGACAATACATAAAGATTTATAAGTTTTGCATGTGACATCGTTCTTCTATGGTACAGATATGCTCACAATCTTGGTGCGCAAATAATTGTCAGATTTAAATTTACGTTTTAATCATAAAATAAGTTTATCAATCGAAGATAAAATCTGACAAGACCATTTGTTAAGGTTATTGGATCTCCAACGAAAGATGGCAGCACTATCTACGTATATGTCTAATGTATTTTTACCGTTGCACGAAATTTCAATGCTGCTCCTACAAATTCAAGCCTAGATAGTCTTATCTTTCAGGGAAGAAAGTTGATAATCAATTCAAGAGTTTTATCAATGCCGATCTTTTATTTTCGATTTTCTTCATTGTTGAAATAGCTTGATTGTTGTTGTGAATATCAAAACCTATAACAATGAACAAAAAAGAAAATTAAAAATCGGCACTTATCAAACTCTTGAATTAGTTATGAACTTTCTTCCCTAAAGATTAG
>JAGDQP010059909.1:1748-12294 GCA_022664845.1 Lepisma saccharinum
CTATTAACGTGGGATCCGAACCATACTCGACTTTGAATCCGAGGCAGAGTGAAGGTGCACAGAATAACATGCGATACAATTTTCAACTAAATTTTGTCTTCCTCACCCCAATCCCATCTGCATCCATGGTAGCTGAATTATACAAATTTCCCACGTGCTCCAGCCCACTTTTCTCTGTATTCGTAAAAGGGAAAGGAAGATATAATCATCTCAATCAATTCACAGAAAACAGCTGCCACTTTCTGTTCTTATACTCCTTGACAACGAAGCAAGTTGAGGATAGTACTCATCACTTGTTTCAATATTAAGAGTTACGTCACTAAACTCCAACGCAATAGCGTTAAACTCCTTGAGTCTATGAGAATGATGACAACGAGTCTTTCATTCAATCCTGACGGAATCGTTACTCCATCTCCAAGACAGAGCTAAAGGAGGGAGGCAGAGAAAGAAGGAAAGAAGTCTTGGAACACTCCTGCTCTTTGCAACTGACATTTGGTCGCAGATGTTCTATCAGATCTTCCTAATTCTTTTTCAAAGTTCTCCTCGCCTCGAAAGTTTCTTCGATTACTAAGCTCAAGCCCTGTCACTTTCATGCAATGAGGATTTTACCAACCAACAACTAAGAGCAGAAGAAATTCATTCCACCAGTAATGACTAGATACATTTATACAGGGCTAAAAACAGAGTCTGAGTAACATATCACGTGGAATACCATTCATCGTTAATCATGTGTTCGATTTCTATATTTCCTGTAAGTCTATTCTGAAGTTCATTTACCCAGCCTTCGTGGCTTAGGTTAAGATCGATCGCCTATCGAAGTGGAACAAAGAAAGACGAGTTTTGAAATTACTGAAAAAATTTACTTATCTGTTTCCTTGAAACAATGTTACGACGTATATTCCAGAATCGTTTGATTTTGAAGATATATTAATGAAGTCACTTCAAGTTTGCAAAAATTTCGGTGTTTGCTTAGTTTTATTTTCAAAATTTCCGAAAATGCATAGCGGTGTACAAAAGTCAGAATTTGACTCAGATTCCAAAACCGATGTGTTCTGTCCAATAGAAGTTCGAAATTCCGGCATGGACATCAGAATTCCGGAATCGGACTTCCGAACAGTATCGTCTGAAAGCTTTTCGCTAGAAACAAAAATAATTACCCATGGGACCGTTAAAAAAAATATATGCCAATTTGGGTCCATGACGCTTTAAAAATACCAATCCTTGCGTCCATTACCACAAATTAGCCCTCAATAACAGTGTTCGAAACATCCTCAGTATACCAGTTTATTTAAAACTACTGTTAACAAAAGTACTATGAAACAAATCATTTCATAACAAGTTTAAATAGTTATAAACAAACTTAGCTTGCATGAGTACACCAATTGTCTGGAAAACTAATGCAGGATCAAAAGATCTTTGAAAATTCCATTCATTGCCAGACATGCTGTGCTCTTTCAGACTCTCTGAACCCTCAGGGCACCATCTGGCTGGGCAGACAATTTCTTTTTTTTTTTCACTTTACACACAACACCCTCTTCTTGCAAAGCTTTCGTATTGTGCTCGTTTCATTTGTAAAGAATACTCACAGCTGCCTCCACTACAAGGCTCATTCAATAAAAGATACGGCAGGCAGACTGCAACCAGGAACATTTTTTCGTATTTTCTTAAAAACCAGCAGCTCAGAAGAACTTATTTTCAACACAGCGAGGAAAATTTATTGTATCATTTACTCAACATATAGAATTGTTGCTATTACCGTTTTCACAAACAACCTTATGTGTGGTAAATGTTGAAATTAACACACAAAAAATAGAACGTCGCCGTCACCAGAACACGAACCCGGATCTCCTACTTGCAGAGTTGAAAACACCGGGTTAATTTTGGTGACTCGAACATAAATGACCCGGTCCGAAACTTGACCCGATTGACCCGGTCTGGGAATTTCGGCGTCGTATTTTGTCTGCTCTAGAGTAATATCTCCGGTCCTGGTTACCCCTGAAAGGAAGACTGTTCAAACGCAAGGAAATAATTAAAAACTGTTTCCTTCTCTGGTTTACCGGATCTAAATCGGGTCAGGCAGAGTTCGAAACCTAGACCCGGTCCAAAACTTGACCCGACGACCCATTTCCGGTCTACAAATGGGAGGTTCGAGTCTTGGTGACTATATTTTTCTAGGCCCACTAAAGTTTAGGACACTTCGTTGCATTTTTTAGTAACGTCCAAAAAGGGAACTGGCGAGCGTTGAAAGTACAGAGTTTACAATTTTTGATAAAGTGGGTCCTTAATTACTGGGCTTTCAAGGTACCGTAATTTTCTAATACACGACACTTCGGTGGAAAGTTTATCATACTTAATTTAGGAGTCAATTTTACCTACATCTCATAATTGGGTTTACTTTACAACCAAAGAATTAATTGAATGTCAAAAGAGTAATTAATACTCAAAAACTATGCAATGAAATTTAACCAAGTATAGAAACGAACAAAACATTTCCCATGAAGCAGATATGAAAACAATCTTACAAAAAAAATATGCAACTCGTCACAACAAACCACTTTTAAAACAACAAAAAGTGCTGGTTGGCATTCCAGTCTTCTCCGTGCTACTAACCAGGAGAAACGTGAGTTATGCAAATCGAAAATCCATGTTGTCTTCCGTGCATTAAAAAAATGTTAATGTTCTCAGAGAATATACTCTCTTTCCGACTCCATTTGCTCAAAGTGACTCTAATGTCGAAAGTGTTATCAGCAGCTTTCAACAAGAGATCAACTAGGAGATAACAAAAATGACCGACATTTTAGGTGGCATTATTATTTTTCTAACATTTCTTTTCACAAGTTACGATCATCAATAAGGGTTTTAGTACCCAGTAAAATGTGTAAAAATGTTGGTGGGAGCGAGGATAGAACTCCTGGTGATAGCTTAATGCTTTGGCCAAACTATGAGCTACGAAGAACAGTCAATTTGTCACTAGGGGGAAGGGGTGGCTCTGTGGTAGAGCGCTCGCCTCTTGTCCTCGCATCAACTGCGGCTCGTGTCATATGGGTTGTGGTGAACACCGTGTGTGGGTTTGCTCGGGGTTCTCGCGTTTCCTTCCACTTTCTTCACTCTCCCATCATCATTAGTTCGTCCTGAGCCAAAGTTGTCTAAAGGTCATAAACTAAATTCAAATTGTCACTTCTCTTGATATAGATGCCATATAGTGGTAAATTTCTCTATTCGGACTGGCTCCTATATTGTGTACGAAAGAAATGCAAGAAGTGTTTGTATTATTTTATCACTGAATGGGATAGTGTTCGCGCGGGGACGTCATTCCTCAGGCTTGTGACAAGCTACCGTGCCTATTCCTACGAAGCCTGCCTATTTAACTCACTCTTTTTAGTATCTGACCTTTACAGTGCCATAAGGTAACAGGCTGTCACGTCAAACTATTTTACTATTGCCGTGAGAGAAAAAACAGGAAAGGTATTGGCTAGCTAGAGCCTAGATCTTATGTAACCATACCATCTCAGCATTCGTCTATGGCAGGATAATTATGGAAAACTGTCAGTATAGCCGGCATAAGCAGGACTAGAACCCGCAGAGTTTACTTGAAGTCCGCAATCGTAACCACTAGACCACGAAGGTCTTGGATAAATTATTTAGTTTATATAGCGCAAATAAAATATACATCAATGTCACAAGTTCGTTTCAAGTAGGTTTACGAGAGTCTCTCGGTTAACACAAATCTTAGACAACTAGATGGAGAAAGGCTGCGGTAAGAGTACCTGATCTAGGAACCATTCAGACATTTGCCAAGTGGTATCAAACTCACTCTTGGTATGAACCTCAGATTGGTTGGCATTAATAACCCTTGAACCTGTTCTGTTTCCGTGGTTATCAGTAGAAGGCGACCTACGCCACTCATGAAGATTTTTCTTTGTTTTTAACTTTGCCTAACAACCCCACCCACCTTAAGACACGTCTTACGCTGTTCTCTGTTGAATAACTGAAAAGTATTTGCCAATGATTGTTGCTAACTGCATTTAATTTGTAACGTAAGAGCAAAAAATCTGTATTTTTAATATGGCGGCGCCTGTACAGAGTGGGTGGGGTGCGAAGGAAGCTGGTGTGTATCGAATCAAAAGACTGCTTCATGGGCTGCCTACCAAGATTTCAGCCAGCTAGGACTGAAGGCCCACATCCATGTCAGTTTGAGTATAAATTGGATCTATGTAAAACAATTTTTTTTTTTTTAGTCTTTTTGTTGTTGCACATCGTTAGCGCAAATAATTATGCAGTGCCACGTGTTTCATACATCTACCCAAGTGGCCACCTCGTTTACCGGACCTGTTCAACTTGACACCTTTGGGCCTCCACTAACAAATAATAAAGTGAATGAAGAAAATCTAACTTTTTCTTCAAGATACTGAAGCTGCTAATACATAAAATGTTATTTTGCAACAGATACTTTCCGATGCCCTGTTAAAAAATAAAGAACATCTAACAGATATGTCCAAATCCCAAACTATAGTAGCCTACTTCCAGTTAGAAAGATCTCTCTTCACCACATTAGCAGTTTTGGAATGAATACACTTCAAACAAAGGGTATGTAAGAGAAAAGGAGACAACATTAGGACATTACATGAGAACATTGCAACAAGAAACGTGTAAATACGTCAAGGTCGGTGCCGATGCAAACAGCATAGGAAAGGACGAACGAACCACACACAATCCACGTGCAACAACTTCTCACGTGCTTGACTGATCAAAGAAACGTTCGAACCAAATTATTATTACAAAGGACGACGTCGAAACCTCACGTCTTGCATACATGGACAGGTGCTAATTACTGGAGTCCCCAAGAAACGATGCAAGAAATCACGATCAATCAAACTCGAACACTACGAGACCTCGCAGTTCTGTTAGCATACGAACCGCCATACGTAGAAATGCACACGAAATAAGAGAACGGAAGAACAGCGCATAGTAATACATCCCTACACAAAATTTAATGCGTCTCTCTTCTTGTTATTTTTCTAGACAAAAATTGAAAAAGTGTTGGAAATTACCCATGGAACTAAGAAATAAACTACTTGCCGACGATAAATGAACTTTAACAAAAACAATTGCATTTTATCGCACACCTCAAAATCAGCTTTTCCAACATACAAAACAACGTGAAAATATGTTAATGTAAAAAAAAAAATCGTAAAATGTTTCTCCTCGGATCTTTCTCAATCATATATCACTTACTTAAACTAATGGAAGCTAAGCTTCAAGCTAAACAATTTACAATTTAGTTCGCTTAAGCCTGTCTCTCCTTGATAAAACAGGGTTCCCACTCATTTGCCAAGATCAAATTCCCTGACTTTTCCAGATCACTACTCAGAAATTTCCAGGTACCCCATTTTATATATATCATAATTCCATGGGAAAATAAAGATCATAGTTACATGAAAATAAAGATACATCAAAATATTTCACTGTATTCTTTTCTTAAATTGCTTAATGGTTGGCACATTAGCTTCCAAGTAATTTCAAAAACGATCTACCATTAAATGCCTGATGTAGCTAAATGAACTTCAAACAATAAGCTATCAAATTCCCTGACTTTTCCAGGTTTTCAGACATTTCAGTGAAATTCCCGGGCTATTCCAGGAACCCTGTAAAAGAAATCAATCACCCGGGTATTTTGAGTGGTGTGATGGTTGTGAAATCCTGTTAAGAATACCGATTTGAGCAGCGGTCCAGCAAAGTACTCAATTCGTGCATTCGGCTCAACGTACTCACCCACATCATTAGACTCGATCAGAACTTGAATTGTATTTATGGCCTTTAAGCATCTAAGACTCGGGCCGGGATAGGGGAAGAAAAAGGATTCAGGAAGATGTTGGCCAGGGTCTATGTTGAAGCTGCCACCCCGGCATTTGTCTGGTGCGACTAAGGAAAATCCCAGTCAGGATGGTCGTCCGCTGGTATCGAACCCACGACCTCTCAAGTGCTACGCTAACGCTCTACCACTCAGCTATGGCGGCTTGGTAGAACGACTCGATCCGAGCTCGAAAGTACACGTCATTCTTCGTAACTGGTTGAGTTGCGAATAAGCGGTAACGCATAAGGAAGCCATCAATTCGTATATGATATTAACACAAAAGGCAAGCAATGAAACTGCTTATATGTGTGAATGAGTCTATCTCTTATTACATCTTCCCAAATACCTGAAAGAGCTATTCTAATTTTAGAGCACTAGAACACAACTACTCAGATAAGATAAAGCACATTCATCAGGATACAATCTTATCAGACATGATCAATAAACTATCATGTATCATTATTACTTCAACCTAATCCAGATCATAATGCTACCATTTCATTAATCACTGAAAACATATATAACAATTATACTAAATCCTCTTTTGTTCTTTCGCCTAAATCCACACTGATAAACATCATTAAAAACAGCTGAATGCAGAAGGTCTAACACTAATCATAAAAAAAAAGGGTTCTTTATAGGTCCAACTTGCACCAAGCGGTCGTAGCGTTACAGGGTTTAGTAATCGGAAGGTCCTTGGAATTACCTTAGCGACCGGCCATTCTGGCTGAGGTTTTTCCAGGCTTTTTGTTTTATTACACCAGGCAAATATCGGGATGGCACCTACCAGCTAGACCTTGGCCGACTACCTTCCAACATCCTCTCTCCCACCCTATCCAGGCCTGAGCCTGAGATGCAATAAGTTCAAGAAGTTCTGTTCTAGGACTCAACTCATCAAAAGAGACGGTACGTACAAGATACGAGTTCATTGTCGTTGTGTCTTACTTTACACCGACAAGGAACAACAAGGATTTCCATTGTATCAATTTGCACTTCTTTGCGACTTTCTTGGTGACAATTTCCCGAACGAAACTAGCTCTACGCTTCGAGAGGAAGTTACTTCTATCAAACTTCTCAACCAGCGTGCTTACAGTGTATGAAGAAAAAAAAATATCGCATATATCAATACGAATTCTGCACGTGACTTCTTTCCACCTAGGGCTGCATCTTGTATTTTTTAATAATCTTACTCTGTCCATGAGTCACTTTGTGAGGCTTGGCGCTTTAGACTAACGTTCGACTACCAGCCGGGGCATAGATGTTTGCGGCTTAAAAAGAACTGCATGATTACTGGGCCGGGCCGAAGTTATAAATACTAAAACGGTCCAAAATAAACGAAACAGTTACACCAATAAACTTTTACCCTGTTCATGAGAAAATATGGTGGCTATATATTTCCGGTAATTCAAGAAATCACCACGGCGAGGGGAGCAGGGTCGCCTTTCCAATATTACAGGATAGGACTTGCTCACTAGACAACAGACAATCGCCAGGAACACTGATCATATCATTATTAAGGTACGATTTAACACAAAACCAGGTCCTCAAATATGTGATTCATGGAACAGTGTATTCGTCATAATCACTGATCCCGTAACGAATATAGCAACTGCACCATGAATGTCACCAAGACTCCTGATCCTGCAACCAAGCTCGAATCCCAGAGTCACGCAGGTCCTCTGTGGCTTTATCTTAGTCACATCAAAATGGCGCGCAGCGGATACCTTTAGTAATAATTCACATTAACCCTTAGTAATCAGCGCCACTTCATTTTCCCTTCAATGGCAGAAATCAAAAGTGTTAAATTTTGTCACACCTTACTCACGCTCACGTTACAACTTAACCCTCACCCTCAAGGGTAAGGGTGAGGTCTGCCCTCATGAGGTTGAACAGCTATGGCAGCAATGGTTTCTAATGTACACGTCCTATCTATCCAGTCACGGATACTAATTGGTTCATAATGCTTAAAATCCAATTTGGATATGTGATATATTAATTATTAATACAGTGGACCCAACGGTTAACAAGCTTGCCTTGGTTCCAATTTAGTGTGGGTGTATTAAACGCAGTGGTTCGAGATTCGAATTCCGCAAACATTACCTGTATACGTCCGACTTCTAAAGTTACAGGCTCATTTAGAACTTATAGCAACAAAAATGTGAACATATTAATTGCACATATTAACTTTTGCTAGCCATTACTAATTACTACTCCAGCCTATATTTTGCACTCTTTTTATTTTTCATACCATAATGACAAGTCACAAGTGTAACAAGAACGCCCCAAAAGGAACTCACAGTTTCTCAATCGAGGTTACAACTACCACACCGAGCCGTGTATCCTTCGTATCTGTACTGTAATTAAATTCGTTAGTGCATGTAGTAGTAATTTCCCCATTAAAAAAAACACGTGCACTCTAGCTAAAACGTTTCTCTTCTGGCTCTTCATGGAGTGACAGTCATTTAATAATTTCCTCACTAACTAACAGACGAATGCTATTATCAACTGTCGAAACTGAAATTGTGTTCTACTAACACCCGTACTCAAATAATTGTTGAGGAAATAACACTGGACTTCCACAGAATTTCAAGGTATTTGAAGCTATAGTAACAGAAATTCGAATTGTGAACTTGTAATTAATTCCCTCTCAACTTCCCACAAGGACATTTTTACGATCACTGCCTCTTCCTGTTCTCACAAATGGAGACGTAAAGCCAGGACAGAGAGAAGCTGTAAGCAGCCATAACAATAAAACTCTTCTTCTATATACCGGTAGTTTCAGACAGAAAACGATAAATGGTCTTTCCAGAGACAAGTACGTAACTTTCGAAGTTCCCCGGACAAGGTAAAGGTGATCTCCACTACCTTCCAGGAGATGGAGGTATTGTGTACATGCTACAGCTTCAAACTACTACGTTCAATACGTAATCATCGGGGACTGGACTACGGTCTTCTCGATCACAAGGGAACAAGCGTGAGCTAGTGAAGACATTCCAAAGAAAGAAAATGAAGAAATTCTATTATCTCCCTCTCCCTGACTTGCGTTTGATCTCAGATCTGGCGAGAGAGAGAGGAACGTGTATAAAATACGGCAGTAGCCATTTAAAATATGTATGTCTCGCAATATATAATACAGTAGAAGTCCGATAGTCCGGCACGATCGAAAATCTTCCGATTGATTCCGAACAATGCTGATTGCGTCTAACAGTACCAGACGCGTAGTGGACACTTCCGAGTGGTTCCGAACCACACAAAGCGCTTTCAACTGTCGTTCACAAGCGTTTACATAAAAAAAAAACTGGGACGGTGCCGGACAATCGGGCGTTCCGGACTGTTGGATGCCGGTCTATCGGACTTCTACTGTATTGTATTTTAGTTACTGAACCAAGAGCGTTAGGCTTGGCACCTGACATCCTCGCCCTTCTCCTACTAACGCATACAAATGTTTCTAGTTTGTACTTTACTACCTAGTAAGTATCGAAATAAGTGCATGGAAGCGATAAAATGGTACAGAATTACCGTTTGTTTGTCAAATACGTAGAAATAAGAATATTAGTTATGTCGTAATCTAGACAATAAGACATCTGTCATCTACGGACTGAAAGACATTTATCAACTTATTTCATGGATTTCCACAAATACTAAAACGTTATAGGTTTGAAATAGTAATATTTTGCAATATTTTAGAAAACTCACAAGTCGGGAGATGAACAATTAGCTTTACACATTGGTACCACTTATATACGAATTACGAAGTAATATGTGTATCCACTTACAAATTTAACTATTTTAATCAGTAGCATACCATTAATTTACAGTCAGATATACAACTAATTGGCAACGCCCTAGCCGAGCTGGTCTACCGGTTCCCGTAAGATCACCGAAGTCAAGCAGCTCTGGGTCTGGTCAGTGCTTGGACGGGTGACCGTTGCAGTACTCCAGATGGTGTTGCCTGTTGCCACCCAGCGTCGTGAGGCCAATTGGGGAGCTACCTGAATAAAGAGGTAGCGATCACAGTTGAGAGCTTCGGCTCTCCTCTCCCAACACGTCTGGTCAGCGTGGGAGCAGTAGACCACCTCCTCCCTCCGGGAGAGGCCTCATCCAGTAGTGGATTGAATACGGCTGTGAATTATTATTATTATATACAACTAATTACAATAATTCATATTAACTGATCTCTTAGCAAAATGATTGCACAACTATCGAAACGAAATAACCGAAATACGAATACGCTACATCAAGACACTACATGAAAGCATTTGTCAAGGATTTTGGCTCCGTTTTGGCACTGTTTCATGGAAACATACGGTCCAAGTGTGTCAAGAGCTAATGACAATTTAAACCCCAACCAAACAGCTTGACGAAAAGAAAAAGAAATCGTGCACAAACACTGACACAATAATCCAAAATCATAAAAGTAGTACATTATGTGACAGGAAATAATGCTGTTCGTTTGTTGCAGCTGTATTTTCGTCCAAATCGAGCACGTAGCTTATAATAACGAAATATTAATGTGCGACTTACATTCGAGTAAATCACATTCATAAAAAAAAAAATGCCGTATTCGTACCACCGATACTGCAACTAGAACAAAGTCCACCACCTTAAACAATTGAAATTTACATCGAAGTAGCACCTAGGGTTGCCACCTTTTGAAGAATAAATTACGGGACGCTTGACAAAATATACGGG
>JAGDQP010059911.1:0-12294 GCA_022664845.1 Lepisma saccharinum
AATGTGAGAAATTTGGAATTCTGTAAACTTGAAAAGTGAGAATTCGGCAGTGTCTTACTTGGTTGTGAGGACCAAATGATGAAAAGCAAAAGCTCACGTGGGCCAGGCAGCATCTATTTCTAAATATCCCGCCAGTCAGAAGAACAAGATATGTTTACCGAACAATTGAGGGAGTCGGAATTCGGAATTGACTTTGGATCTCCGTTAGTATAGTAAAATGTCTTCAAAGGTAAATGTATAATTTTATCATATAAAATGATAAGATTTTCTAATATCTTTAAACATCCAGTATTATGGAGAAAATCGCACCGGTATCCGGTAGAAAATGGTATTATGGACCTTAAAGTACCTATATCCTTCTAAGGGAACTTAATGCACAAATTTTGCCCCTTTTTTATTTTAAGGGCAATAATAAGAATCAAAATTTTGGTATCTGCAATGTTCTCCCCCTTCCTCGGTGTTTACATTGTATGTGACTGTTAATATTTCTAGGTTGGTTCGGAAACAAATCAAAGCATTTACTTACAATTGTTGGTATAACGCACAAATAAAGCATATTCTTTGAGGAGGCACGCGCCCCTACGTCTCCTCTCTAGATACGCCACTGAAAGGAAACTTAAAATACATATTTGGACTCTATTCCCTTCTAGTTACTCAGTTACAAATTTCCCGTCAGATTATTTGTGAGGCTAAATTACAATAATCACAGTCGTTGGGGACCGGAGTGGACCTCCTCCCCCCCCCCACACACACTTTGATGTTTCTTGGTGCAATTCACCATTGGTATGCGACTGTTAAAGAACCTAATAAAATGTCCCTAATATAATCATAAAGGATAAACTCAATTCATATCGAATTTCAATGATAATTCTTATTTATATCTATCAAGTTTTAGTGTAGTTATTGTAGTTATTGGCTACGAAGACGGAAACTCTTAAAAACAAATTTAAAATTACGTCTCTCCATTCCTGGCATTACAAATGCACTAAATAGCAAATGACGCCAAGTGCGTTAGTGCGCACGCGCAATATGGACGAAGGATAAAATCCAGTGTGCCAATTTCTGTTTCCTTCGCTATACCATATAATATGTTAGTGATTTATGCACTGGTAAATGAAGGATGCCCATTTCTAAGCATTAAAGATTTCACCACAAGGATAACAAAGATTGCTTTGATTCTCCAAGTACTCAAGATGGCAATTGTTCACTCAAATTATAACAGGAGGGAAAGGAATAACCCGTTGAAACACTCGGTGGATGTGATCTCTCATTCCACAGAGAGACCCCCATCTATTTCCCAACGGATGGCCCGATTTGGAATAATGGCTTTTCCTGAAGTGTTAATTGTTGTTCGAGTAGAGTGTATTCCTGAAACCTCACATGATGTCGTATATACATGACATAATTTTCAAATATTACTCCCGAGTAACGATGGCACCCTCCGGAGCAAATTTGCTGTGGATGACGTCATTTGAATTCAAGAAAGCAGTGGCTATTTTTTCATGCCAATGCAATTTATTTGTGGAACTAAACTTTCTTGTCTTAAGATGAGGATGCTTTACTATATTTCAAGCTCTGGCACTTGGCTCGAGTGATTCCGTGTGTGTCTTATACGAGGGCAAGTCAATGTATAAGTTGTAAAATGAAATAGAAATAAAAGTTGAAATAGTTACCTATAGAAATTTGGTTTATTTTCAGAGAAATCTCCATAACCATGTAGGCACTTTCCCAGCGTTTTACGAGTCCCTCAAAGCCATCAGCGAAGAAGTTATTGGTTGGTGTTGTAGATGTTATAGTTAGCTGGTAACCTCCAGACGGACCTCCTCCATATCCTGGGATCTGTGAGCACCCCGGAGATTCCTCAGTGGGCCGAAGAGGAAAAAGTTGGATGGTGCCAAATCCGGACTGTAGGGCGAATATTCTAGTCGTTCCCAGCCTAGGGACTGTATGTGAGCCACGGTGGGATTCACAGTGTGTAGACGAGAGTTATCACCCAACAGGAGAACTTCATCTCTCAAAGCACGTGGATATTCCCTACAAATGGCTGCCGCAACTTCGTCATGGCCCACATTAATCGATTTACTCCTCGTTGTTCAGCTAACACACCTGTTATCTTACCCACTTGACACTCTAATGAATCACCGTCGCACCAGAGTGTAGCTACTAGTGCCATATACAATACACGGTGGCGCTACCAGCTTCACCAACACTTGCGTAAATAATCAGTGCAACGACTTATATTCACTACGCCGTTTCACATGGCAGCAATTTGAAGATATTTCATTTTGCGACTTACAATATTGACTTACCTTCGCACATGTTTCAAATCTTTGCGCATGCCAATTGCTATTGTATTTTAATTTGAAATAAAATGTCTTCACTGTGTTATCCCATCTCACTCATTGGGATGCAGTAACTGCCACATCCCTACTTCATTGACTGTTACGCGGAAAATACTGCGTCGTTGAACTTGCATCTCCATTTGAGATTAGAACTTTAGCGTTTTATTTTAGCAACACGTTTCTCCTTTCCAAATAAAGGTTTTCCTGAATCAGCGCACTCTGATTCCTTATTGGGCATGGAAAGAATCTTTGTTCGAATCATCCGGAAGGTAGGTAGCGTAGTGTTCAAACACAATTGACATTCTCCGTTTCAATTGAAATTCTCATTTTCATTTTCATATGAGTTCGGTCATTAGGCAGAATATGTCGGACAAGAAGACGCTCCCGTACCTCGTGTTTGGAGCTTTAGTGCTATGTTCTGGCTTCGTTATAGCATTTTCCCATAGAGGACCTTTTTCCATTTGTTCCCTAATATATGACGAACACAATGTCACTGATCATCAAGCAGAAATTTATAATTCATTGGTGTGTCTATGATCTTTCTAGGGCACTCAACAATCTGCAGGAAATGTGTACAGTTGCAGGATTGTCTTTTTTGAACGTAATTTTCGTCACAGCGACTTATAGAATTGTAGATATAGGTGAAGCGGAATATTACCAACGTGAAAAGCAATTTTAAAAAAGATTCTATCATTTCGCACTGATTCTTATTATCTAAACGGGCTTTTCAAATACTTATTAAAGAAAGTGTGATTTGCGTAACTTTTACAAACTACATCTGTTAATGGATCGCCTTAGAAAGATTTGTAATCCATGCAAACAATTTAATATGGTTTTGGGTTACATACTTCTTCATTACATGTCTATAATTATCAGCCAGTTAAAAATGTAGCAGTATTTTACCACTTTCAGATTTCTATAATCGCAAATAGATATATCTCCTCCTTAGCAAGTCGTTCACACAAAATTCTAATTCACGAATTATCTGTTTCCCAAACTAGTTATAGTGGGCATATTATTAATTAGAGTATCAAACTAGTACCAGTGAAGCAACATAGATCTAGTAGTCTTTTGATGCAATATAATTGGGAGAATTGTGGGCGTTTTGAGCATACGTTAGGAATAAGGAATATTCAGTATTTATTCGCACAGTTTCAATTTTTGCCCGAATCCACATTGTTTTATTATCTGAGAAACACTGCCATAATTATGAAAACAAGATTTGTTTCTTGCTTTAATTTTCAGGATAATTTCCAATTTGTTTGTGGGCTTTTGCTGGTAATTCGATGTATCTTTTGTTTCAAGAGTTGCTCATATTGCCAGAATGTTGAATACCTTTCTGCTCCATTTCCTGCGTGCTCTCTTCGTTGCTTTTGTCAAACTTTAGTGGACTAAACTGATCTAGCCAAGAACACACTTTTTGTTTACAGCAGTAGAAAGATTGTGTGAACCCTGGGCGGCTATCCTAACGGGCTGCCCCACCTGAGTGAACGCTGGCATTGACTTTACGTAGACCATCATTGTGTTCCTACTAATATTTTTCGTGGCCCTTAGCCTGCAGTCACTATCACCACCCATCAAAATGACTAACATGTACCATCATAAAGGATGTAATTCATTACCACCTAAGCAACCCTGGGGCCGTAGGAAAACCTGATAACCCGAAGTCATATACTGTAACCATAACGTCCACCTCCCAACCTATCAACATAGACTAATTCCTGACATTCATCAATGTTGCACTACAAAACCTGTATCCCTTTCAACGCCATAAAGTACTGAACCACCTTGAATTTGCTGCTCGCATTATCCTAATAGTGTAGCAATCTACCCTGGCCAGTATATTCTTGTCCATACAAAACCCTCTTGAGAAAGCAGTTTGACTTTATACAGATATTTGTTCATTTATCATACCATTAAGCATCTATATTATCGCACAGTAATCTTCAATATATTGCCAGGGCCTCGCCTGTCTTACATTAGCCCCTGGCCAAGAAGACCATCATTTGTGTTGTTGTAATTCACATCATGCTCATCTCTTTCATCTCATCATCGCTGATCCAATACCCACTACAATGACTATAAGCATGGCTATAGTGTCAACATTTAAATTGAAGATTAATAAAATAAAGTCCAATAAAGTAAAATTAATGAAACATCTCCTAGACCATCTTACCTTCCAGAATGTCCCGCTTATCCTAAACCCTCTTCCCGTAATAAAGGGCGTACCCCTGTGACTGGTGTTAGTCAATCATCGACTAGCAAGGAAAAACTTCAGGCAGGAACGCGATAGGTAGAGTATAGGAACAGTATCGACCAGCTCTTTCTATTCTCAACTAATGAAATGACCATTGGATTGGAAACATATTCTTTCGAGAGATGATAAAAACAAGTTGGATTGAGTTCATTTGCAAGTCTTTGCTAGTTTAACGTATTACACAATCGTATATAATTCATGGAAGCCCGATGTACAATTATTCAACACCAAGTAAAAAAGACTGTTTTTATCTTAACCCTTGTGATCATTGACCATGCTAAAAGAATGTTTGTCAATATAAATATTCTAATAAGTATTCATTTACTGGATTAACGTACAGTATATTATAATCAGCTACTTTTGTTGAAGTCTTACGTAAAGACCAAAGATTACAGCCTATGCCCTTGGGTTCCATAACAATAGAAATATTTTGGTGTCACGCCAATATTGTTGTTGCTTGTGTAAACGATACCTTAAAATAAAATATAACATTAGTTAAAGCTTTGAAATCCAGAGGGGACCTGGTTTGTAACCATAAGCGATTTAGGAGAGAGACCCTGGGGGAAGCTATTCCGGAGGTCTTCATTGTCATTCTGAAATGATTGGGGGGCAATGCCCATCATATCTCCGCCCATGTTTCTAACCGTATAAAATATTAGCTATAACCTTAAAATGAGTTTCAATATTATGGTACACTGCGCTAAAAGAATATAAACAATAAGGCTATGTTTACATCAACCATCGTCTTTTTATAATTAAGCGTAAGTATATTTCACTCATTAAATACATCACCCCAACTCATATCCAAATACAGCGAACTTCCGATTATTCGGAATCACGATTAATACAAATTTTGGCAGATGTATTGTCACCACACAATAAAGGACAAAACAGTCTATAGCTGCGAAATATACTATGTTATGTGTGTGTGTGTTTGTTTTAAAATTAATTTAAACTTTCCCTTAATACACTACGTATTTTGTTCTCCCTCAAAATGTCAATTTAGTCGAAATATCGTTTACCCCATGTTCTCTAGCAACGCATTACAATATTGTAGGCCTTGCTGTGGCTCACAGTCCTTCTGCCACTCTTTATCACTCTCTTTCCCTCCCCTCTTCACCTTCATCATTAACTAGATTATGTGTGTAGTCGCGAGTTCAATGTAATCGTCTGCTACGTGTCGGAAGCCGGGCAGTGTTGTCAGGTTACCGCCGCAATATTTCCCTCAAAATACTGAAAAATCCCGTTTTGTGGGAAATTTCGCTCCACCTGACAACACTGAAGCCGGGTTCACATTAGTATATATCCAAGACCTCATTCTTATTGTTCTCAACGATGCGGGAATCATGTTCATTCTTCATTATATCCTCGCATCTTCTGCTGGGATTTTTTTCAACTACATCCGACAGTATGATCTGACCATTATCTGCAATTTTTTATTTCCTACGAGGCAATAAAAATACCGCAAATAGCATTCATTTTCGTTCAGAATGTCATCACGATGCCACCTTCGTCGTTCAGAATCCTGATAAACAACGTCATGTAGGATGACACTTTGGTTCATGGGCTGCATTTCAGAGAAGTCAGATAGGGTTAAAAAAATGTTTAATGAGACCGTTATCAGACCCAAGTTACTCTCCTCCTATGTAGAGCATTTTTTATTTCGCTGTGGGCTGCACAGCATTGTTGTAAATATTCAGCTAGATATAATTCTTGGTTATTGTTATGGAAATTAATAAAAGTAAATAATTGTTGCAAGATTTTATTTTCAATTTAAGTAATTTTAAATAAGTGCAATACATATTTTATATTTCCGCTGCGTTAAATGTATGTTTTAGAAGAATAAGTGGAAATTATTAAAATTGGAAGCGTTTGAAACTCAAACCGAATTAAAATGAATTTTGGAATCTTAATTTGAAGAAAATTATGTATTTCCAGCAAGTTCGGATTGCATAACCCCAATCTAACTTCAGACAAATGCAAACCCAGGACAAGATTAGGTTCTTAGAATAATTATTTCGCATTAACATGGGATTACTTACACAACTCCTTCCTGACAAATATACTTAGATGATAGTTTTCGTTTCAGCGAAACTTGAAACTTTTGGACTAAAGAACTGCAACTTGAAGGTAAATAAATAATTTAGATATTTCCTACAAAAATGTAGAAACAATTTTAATTGTCTTTCTTCAAGTAATGATTATATAGTCATCTTTTCGTGAGGATTTAGTGTTTTAGATTCTTAAAGCATCGTACAATACTAATAAGACATACAATTGTTATATGTTGTAAGCCAATTGATAGAATTAAGTTTGAACAATCTTCTTAAATCAATGACGAAAAACGAAACATTGAGAAACAATACCATCCTTCAATGTGAAAAAAAATACTAATCAGAAAATAAAGCTTTTCAGGAAAGAAAGAAAACGTTTCCACTTAAATTGTATTCTATAAAACGAAGTATCACTTCTCTGGTTCTGTTATGAGTTCAATGAAAATATTTTATATATTTTTTATAATCAAATATAGGCATTCAAAAACTCAAAAGTTTTGGAATTTACGGCAAAATTCCAAAATTTGACTCAGTTTATTTTAATAAAAAGGGGAGAAACGTTAATTAAATTATGTTAATATGAATATTATAGTGGGTTTTGTATTCAAAAATTCAATAATAATGTCAAATCACATTACAAATTTGTATGTAGATTGTAAAAACGTAATGGCATTTCTGGTTTTTAATAAAATACGTGTATAAATTGCTGGTTTTTAACAAAATGTATACGCTTCTGTTTGAATTTTTCCACTTCCTTGAATATGTTTTATTGATTTCGGAAAGCCAGTATTTCATCATAAACGTATTGTGAGTCAGAGACATATATTTTATATTAGTAAACTTTTCTCAGCGCTGATAGACACTTTAAAGAATATGCTTTTCCAAGTTGAAAAATAATGAATTTGTTGCAGAAGTTGGGGAATATAATGAGCTTTATTTATTGTGTTAGTTTAATCAGTGCATTCAAGATAGCTAAAGTGTTACTGTATTAGGTAGGCCCTTCACGTTACGCGCGCTGATGTTCAACTGCGGACTCTCCTTCAATGACGTCACGGTTTGGACACCTGTGTGTAGTTTCTCTGTCTGCGTGGGTTGACACGCAGACTAGATTATCACAAGGCGCTTTTCTATGAACTTAAATAAATTTATTTCGTATATATATATATGTGTGTATGTATGTATTGTATATTTTATTGTGTGTTTGTAAATTGTACAATGTACATATATGCTAAATGAATAATAATAATAACAAATGTGCAATTGCAAACTGTAAAAATGCAGAACTTAACAACAAAGATGTTAGATGTCATGCTTTTTCCAAAGACGAAAATGCGAGAAAGGAGTAGATTTTGGTATGTAAAAGAAAGGACAAATTTAACGCTAATAACTCTAAAATGTATTACGTACATTTCCTTTCAGAGAACTATGGAAGAGATACGGTTTGTCATTAAATTAATCTTTAAGAAAAAAGTTAAGAGCAGGTGTCCCTCCATATATGGATATATTTAACTGGCTGATTTGATACCGTCCAACTTTTAGAAGCGAAAGTGCAAATAAGGTATAACTGTACTACGAACCACTTAGAAAATATATTTAGTACAGGATCCTTTGTTTTACTTTTTTGTCATTTGAAACATATACAAAAGAAATATATTTAAATATGAATGTAATTACGGTATATGTATAAGCTGAGTGATAATAAATGGAGCTTGTAGGTATGATAGTTTGCTCGTTCAGCAGTTGGGAAGATCTGGATTGGAACCTTTAAACCGTCCGTCCTAAAAAGTTTTCCTCCTGACCTACAAGTAAATGCCGGGATGGTACTTTATCGCCACGGCCGCTTCCATAATATACTCCTTGGATATATAATAAATTTTAAAATTGTATAAAAATATTTCTTCAACAACTTTATATTGCAGACATGTCAACTCTCACGCAAAATGCGTGATAAACTAAAACATGCGTGAGAGATTCTGTGAGTTAAAAGATTTAACATCTGTGTTCTGTGGTTTATCGTTTGTGTTGTAATTCTTTAGCATGTTGCTTGGTTTCTCAGTAAGCTCCCGCATTTCCTTCCTTACAGATTGGCAACTCTCCCGCCTTCGAACTTTTCTAGGTTGACGTGTCTGATATTGTTCAATAGACCCACATACGTCGGTTGTAACATGCCATAGTTTATGGTCGTGTTATGTATTGTAGCTGAGAAAAAATAAGATTGAAAAGTTATGTATATCATTCTTTCCTTTCCGAAAGAGAAAAAGGATATAAACAGCCATTTTCTTGTATGTTATTCATTATATTATTGGCAATATTTCGAGAATGTACACTATGCATGGACATACATTTTATTTTATGCTGAAGCAGGAGTACATTTTTTTATCCCGATACGCTTTCAAATCGATGACCGAAGTAGTCGCATAACCAAAGGAGTTAGGCTAGCACCTCCACAGTCGCGAGTTCAAATCCCGCCTTAGACATGTATGTTTATGAATTTTAATAAGCATTGCACTCGTATAATCGTGGCGGGTAGAAGTTGAAAGTCACTAAAATGGCCCATACATGCAATTATGACGCTTCAGCATAAGAATAACTCGAGGGATATGTCTTTCTGCGTTTCTCATTTCACTATAATAATAATTAAAATTCTAGGAATAACATTTACTTATTATTTATTTTTATTTTTAATCTTTTCGAATACAGTGCAAAATTAATTATACATGGTTACAAACAACAAAATTAAACGATGAAAAAGTAAATAAGGAAAGAAGATGCCGTGGTCAAAACGAAAGTACCATTCCGGCAGTTGCTTTGAAACACTGATGAAGAAAAAGAAAAAAATCGCACTTAGGATGGTCTGTCTCGAGATTTCGATTGGATAGATCCGCCTTTGGTATCAGCACATTACTATGGCTCCACGGTGCTCGGTTAATTATAATAATAATGTATGTATTTATGTATGTATGTATTTATTTACATGCTATTAACAGCTTGATAAGCTAATATAGAACGGTAGGAATACATAAAAGTACAAGAAAGAATAAATAATAATAATATACTTTCAGTAAATTATGAGTGTTTTAAAAAATGAAACAAATTCGAGTGAAATATAGTAAAGAAAATAAATGTCAGCAATATGTCTCAAATACTAATTCATTGATTCAAAATCGGCCCCAAATGTTCAGTGACACGTTAACATTATTTTAGTTACTGTTATCTTGTAGAAAAATTGGGTTTAACTTGGAAAAAGACCACTTCTTTTAGTTTTGATCAAGAGATGTCAGGTATGCGGTGCGTATCATTAACTGTAAATGTTTTCATAATTATTCGTTTAAATTTAAACTTTTGTTCGCATTTGAATTTGTAAACTACATAAATTTCATTTTAGTATCCTTCCAAAGAAATCGTTTCTTATTAATACCGTTAATAAAGAAAATAATTAGATTCCACATAGTACATTTTAAGATTTTATTGAGGCAGAATAGTTGCAGGGAAGACTGTCTCCTAGAGTCCAAACGATGACGTAACTCGCGCCTTAACCAATGGGCACTGTTCTCCGCGTAACACTCGTAAGGGCTCCCCCTGCAGTCCATTAACAAAAGAACTAAAATAACAAGAACATGACGTAAGGCCTTAGCGCACAAAAAAATAACAGTTCCAAATCGTATGAACACATTTAAGTTGCAGACGATACGACAATTGAAAGTAAAAATATAATTCACATTTTCGTACAACGTAGTTCATGTCAACTTCAATATCAACATTCACAGAATAAATAGGCCCATAGACAATTACTATCTATCGAGAACATGTCGACATAATTCAAACATCTCCTTTATCAATGAATTGAAGCATTACGTCAGGTACTTTGTTTAGTGCGTGTTAACAGACACTGTAAATAATCTGCATAGAACAATTTAATGATCGAAAAGTCACTTGACGTTAGTTAGCGACGCAAACTAGGGCACCGTTCCGCCTACTCGTCGGAAATTATCGAAGCTTGCCGAGTGACTGTCTAGCTCCTCGAAGCGGCGTTTTTGAACGTTATTTAAATTAAACCGATTCCAACGATATTTAAGTATACTCTATTTTGATAATACATTTGAAATGAACTAAGACTGAATATGACCGACATTTTTTTTTTAAATAAAATATTATTTAAATGAAATATTATCCTATGATATTGACCTATATTTTGATAAAACATTTGAAATTAATTAAGATTGAATGCCACCAGCATTTTTTGAAAACAAATGTTATTCAAATGAAACATTATCCTATGACATATAACCAGGGGTGCAACAAAAATTATTGGGTCCCGATGCAAGAAGAAGAATGGGCCTCCTCAAATAAAACTTACACCTATCAATAACTAACTTAGGGTGACCAGAAATGAGGTCGACAAAAAGAGTATACTATAGATATATGCTATAAAAGCGCGCATGCACAAAACATTAATTATTTGAAAATAAGATACAAATATGTAAATTGCTACCATTATAGCGTGAAACTTCTCGAAGCATGCCCAATGGGTATTCATGCCTTGATTTTCACCACTTCCTTGAATCTTCTGCCGCTAGATTGTGTACATAAATAATTCAATTTATTTCTCTCTTCAAGATGCGATAAATATAATCTGAAGTTGCTTCGACTGTCCTAATTGTTACGGCAATTATTGTAAGCTGCTGTTCTTTCACATTATTCAAGCCTTCCTCATCATTTAATAATTATCCTGTCACAGACAGAGTTCACTTAACATTTGTCGAAATGTTACCCAACAAACGGCCGTTACTCACTGATAGATCTTTGGCTTAGCATTCGGGGAGTCGTGAGATTAGTCCCAGTGGCTGATTATCCTCACTAAGATTTGTTCAGGGTTTTCCTCAGTTATACCAGGTAAATACCGGGATGATGCCTTCAAGTTAGACCCAACAGATACCTTTCCGCATCCTTTGCCCTATCCTGGTCTGAGCCTTAGATGCCTAAAGGTCATAAATAAAAAATCAAATACGAAATATTACCACATACTACAGAAATCGCCACAGCCAAGCGATGTGGTGATACTTAAGCATTAATTTCACATTGAAAAATGCACTTTAAAATCCAGTACGTTCACTCTTACATCAGATTAAATTATGTTTAATGTTTAACCTTGTGAAATGTATTCGGAATTTAGAAATTACAAGGCATTCCTTTAGAAATTACGTTTAAAGTTATAAAAATAGGGAGAAGAGTATAATATTCTCAAAAAGTATGTCTGGTCACTCTAACTAACTCAACATAAATTCAAGGGAGAAGTAGATTTCGGTTTAATTGTCTCTGACTCATTCCTTGCACTTATTTATTTATTTATTACTGGGAGCTTATTAACCCATACAGTGCAGATACATTCTACGAATATCCCCGCGGGGACGTTGGAATATTCCATTCTACGATATTCTTCGTGTGTGCGTAGAATATTCTATGAATATCTGAATGTCTAGGATGAGGGCATATCCTAAGGATATTCCTGGGGGTAACTCAAGCATATTCTACGAATATGTCGAGGATAATTATACTTTCTCAGAATATTCCTGAAATTCCAACCTTGAATATCCTTTTAATATTCTAAAAAGTACATCCTTGGAATATCTTTATTTGACCC
>JAGDQP010059912.1:0-12294 GCA_022664845.1 Lepisma saccharinum
AATAACACCAGGTGCAAATTTTAAACAATTTATTACAATGGAGCTTGTACAAATCCAATAGAACTTATGGAACACCTACTTTTTGGGCTCAATTCGTGCTAGTATGACTGAAGTATTATAGAAGGAACAAAAATTGGTCCGTTATTTCAGGGTTTTACTGTATTTTTTGAGGTGATGTGCACCATTATTCTATTATACACCTTTAGTTTTGTAAGGCAGGGGTTAAATGTCCGAAATTTAAGAACGGGGGCAAATCCAAATTTTGGGGGGGGACTTTTAGGAGCTCCCGGAGGCCCTGCTATAGAATCAGCTTTTAAAATTTTCATGTTCACAATAGTTCCTGGGTTATAGGCGTTTACATTTTGTTTACGAGTAGCTTTTGCACGGAGCCCATATGATTATAAGGGATCACTCTAAGCTCTCTCCCGGCCTTGGTTTTATTAGAATTCTTCCGTGGTTTAAGTATCAAAGTGCCTTAGATCTTCCTCAATCTACCGACAAATACCTCTATTTGTCTTGCATTGTTTCGTCTATTTCGGGGATCTAGCGAGGATCATCCACTGCTTTTCAACACGTATATGAGCGCCCACACACACGCACACACGCGACAATTGTGTGTGTATACGCTAGCAGTGCTGCCTATTCTCGCTAGTAACTTGTGTACGGTATACAGGCCATTAGAACTTAAACTTCAACCAGGGAGAAAGAACGGGAAAGGTATTGGTTGACCAAGAACCTCTAAGTGACAAGAGTGTGCCTGTGGAACTGGAGAAAATACTGAAAAACGTCAATCCTCCCCCACAACGCAAGAAGACGCTAACCTAAAATAAATGGTTCCTTCCCCTGTGCAAATAACATCTGCTCCTCCCAAATACCACGAAAGAACGAATAAACAAAGGAACGACTAAATCCATTGATACAGTGAAACGTGTGGGACTTAGCACACCACTTGTTTTCATGTGAGATCACTTCCTCGTTTTTAGGCGCGCTTGGGTTTTTCAACCCTCAATTCATAAGGCGCTAGGTTCAACAAGAAATAATTGAACGCTAGACAGATGGAGGTCACGAAGGATGGATCCTTCGCCGAAGGAAGCAAAAAGAGGGGCACAAGGAAAGGAAATAGGAGATGAAAGATGTATTTAGGAAACGGCCTATTTAACAGCAGCTGAGCTGAACTACTTTCATCATCATCTTCACCACATTACCTTGTACGTTCGATTGAGTTAGTAGCACTTACATAACAAAAGCATCGCTCAGAGTTGCAATAAGAAAAAGAACACATTATTTAGCAAATCTGCAAATGTATTTATTTTCTTTTATTTCAATTTTAAAGTTATTGCCGGAACTAGTAAATATATTTTTATTAAAAAAAATTCAAACAATAAAATTCATACATTTTTCAAAATATTAAAATTACGAAGAAACTAGTGCGGGAACGCCGTTCCTCTCCGCTACACCACTGATCATCATCTACAGATTATATCAGAAAATTCCAACAATGTGCAGAAGCCGAAGCTTTTAATTTCACCAAGTTCAGACTGTATGCAACATAGTAAAGTTAGATAGCAAGCGCATTGAGTTGAATGATCCGTGCTCGCAAGCCAGTATAGCATGCAGTATAACATATTTGAAACATTATCATAAGACTACGGCAGATAATAACTCAATTTAGTTTCAATAAGGAAATATGCAACAGTATCTGCTAGTTTGGCGCTTCGTGTGGAAAGATGGGGATAAACTTGTGGTGCGAAGAACGTAGATATCAAGTTTATCAGTTTTGGACACTATTAGTTAGTGAAACATCTTTATCCACTAAATACGGCCTAGATAGTTTCCTATCAACTAATTATTTATTAAGCGCAAGTCGTTGGCAGTAGAGGGCATTCGCATGAGAAATGTGAAACACAAAATACGTCACCAACAGTGCAACGCTTACGTCGCACGAACTTTGTATTCTACTTGTAGGAAGCTACTAGAAATATTGTAAGTTGGTGGGGTTCAGGTCCTTTAGGCTTAGTTTAACCATCTCTGTGTAGGTGACGTCACGTACCACGTGGTTGGTGGAGGTGCCCTAGGTGGTAACTCCAGCAGGGGTGATTGTAGAAGGCTGAGTGAAATTTGGGTGGGAAAAGGTATTAGGCAATCGTTTCTGCAAGAAACAGTGAATTCTAAGATGTCAGTGCTGACGTCATTCTTCACATTACAGAGGTCATTACGTCAGCAGGGATGATTGTACAAGGCTATCTTTGGGGTTAGTTTAATCTTCTCCATGTGTAGGTGACGTCACGTGCCACGTAGTCGAGTGGTTTCATTAGTCGTCCATGGTTGGAGGTGCCCTAGGTGGTGACGTCAGCAGGGGCGATTGTAGAAGGCTATGAGTGAAATGTGGGTGGGAAAAGGTATTACACAATCGTTTCTGGGTGGTATGGACTTTGTGTGGGAAAAAGTGATGACATAATCGAGGAGTGACGCAAATTTAAGATAGCGGCCGTAATGATCCACGTAGGTGGCTTGAGGTGCCCTAGATGTTTGTAGAAGACTACGGGGGTGGGTTGAGGTGACTAAGAGGTGTTTGTACAAGATAGTGAGCAAAATTTGGGGAGGGCAGTTGCCTAATGCTTTATTTGAGTTCGTTAGAAAATTAAGATGACGGTGATGCTGACGATATGAGCCACGTAGGTTGGTTATTGAGTGAGTTGTTTTGCTTGTGGGATGGTTTGAGGTGACCTCAGACAACGTAGTTGCTGATTGGTTAAGTGGTTTGGGTATGGAGGCATCACGAGTTTATTGACGCGAGGCAAGATAGAACAAGTTGTTTATTTTTGATGGACCCCCCTCAGCACCCATCCCTGGCTACGTCCCCCCGGACGCAAGACAAGATAGAACAAGTTGTTTGATGTCATTGACGCGAGGCAAGATAGAACAAGTTGTTTATTTTTTATGGAAGCAGAGCCTCTCAGCACCCATTTCTGGCTACGTTGGGCATATCAGAAAAGTTTAAGGAATATAGTGACTGCACCATTAAGCAGGAGGATTAGAAAAGTCTTAATGTTGAATTAGATTATGGTAACAACTCTAGTAAGAGCATTACCTTTCAAAAAAGCGTCTTCTTATTTTAATTGGCGGACGAGATCAATACTCGTTTATTTACTAGGCTGAGCACATCCTGGTGGTCATTTTAATCATTCAATTTTGACCTTTTTTATATCATAGTATTACCTACCCATATACTTGCTCAAATACTCACCTATTTTAAAAATTGCCTTTTTATTTTGATTGATCAGACGGCACCAATACTAGTTGTTCTTACCCAGGTTCAGCATATGCTGGCTCGTTTTTTACCCTGGTTGAGTACATCCTGGCTCATTTTTTACCAGGTTTAGTACATTCTGGTGGTCAATTCAAGTAGTGATTTTTTTTACCTTTTGTTAGCCGCCGAAGTAACTAGCGCCCACCAGAGGGTTACGCCCTCTTTATAGGAAGGGATGTGTGTGGATAATGGGAAGTGATATAGGATGTATGGTCTAAGGGAGGTAATAATATTCTTTTCTCCTTTATTCAAGTAATCTCTATCCAATCTTGGGTATTACAAGCTTTGCGCTTATAATCATTTCATTCTAGTAATACTAATGGTGATAAGATGAAAGATGAGCGTGTGATGCAGTTGACGTCACAACATTTAGAAACAACAGGTGAGTGATATGTCTTCTTTCCTAGGGGCTATTCTAGGAATTAATGATAGGCAGATGAGCCGTCTGCGTTACATTGATGATTACTGTGCAAAGATGATAGTGAATGATGAACGAAAGTCAATGACGGCTAGATTTGTGTTCCTGTTTATCCTGTGTTTGTTTGTGGGATGGAGAAATGTACAAAAGGTCCGAAATATGTAGCATGGAGTGTTATTTTGAAGATTTCTTGTGCAGCATATTGTACTTATCTGAGAGCGTTCTCCCTGTCGAACGGAAGGAGGTTTTGAAAAGTGAGGGTTACCTAAACGTAGCAGTTGCTCTATAGTGATTGGTTGCTGGGTTGACTGTGGAGGTGTTGGTTCTTCGGGAAGACGTAAGTGAGCGATGTAAGCAGGTTTGTCGGGTTCTATTGTAGGACGTCCATTGAACTTGTAACTAAAAAAATGGATGTTTCTCTTCAGTTTTCACATTTTGGTGAACTTCGCAAGTTTGTACAGTCTTTTGTTTTTCTGAGCAGTAGCCGCAGGTTGGAGTGTTAGGACATCTGTTAGTAGGGTGTACGTTGTATGATTGACAGTGTTCGCATCGCAGCGGTAATGGTGGTGTAGTACGGGATGGCTCAACTCTGTATTTCCTTTTGTATATGAAAGCGCCTGTTGCAAGAAGATTGTCTATGGAAGGTTGATGGTTGGTGAGCACACTAACCATATAACTTGGAGTTCCCTCTTTGGTTTTGATTCTAATACATTTGCTAATAGTGTTACCTTCAATTCGTAGTTCCTGTTCTGCTTCTGAATCAGAGATGTCCGGATTTACACCACGAATGACAACGGAAAGCATAGGAAAACGGCAAGTTGTGGTGGTTGATGAATAGGCTTGTGGTTCATTGGTGAGAGTTGAGCGTGAATACCAAAGATTTCAAAACTATATTTATTCCTGATGGTTGTGGCGAGCGTGGAGTCCGCAGATTTGATAATGATTCCGTTTCTGATTGGTATAATCTGAGATACACTAGCTCGCGGTACATATTGCAGAAGTCTGTTTAGAAGTATATTTGGCGTTTGGTATCTTGGATCAAAAATGGTCAGAAGAAAGGCATGTAATGTATCAGATGAATGTTTCTGGGTTTCAGTGCCAGCCAGTTCACTGTCAGAATAGTTCATTAGATTATCTGAGTCGCTGTCTTGGTTGCTGAGCGTGTGATCTTTTTGTTGGAGGCGAGTTTGAACTACCTGCATGAGGAACGTTGGGAGACTGAGAACGAGAATTTGCATTGGATAATTCATCTGTGCTGCGTTTACGTTTAGAGGATATTTTAAGCGAAGAAGACTTTGGAGTTACTCTAGATGCTGTTTGTTGTACGACAGTAGGTAGGTGATGTTTGCTTGATCCTTTTTTGAGGTTTGACATGATAATGTTAGATACAAAGAAGATAGTGAAAACAGAACAGATTATAATGATGATCAGCCTATGTGCAATGACTACAAAAATATGAGAGAGCTCTTTCTCGCTAAAGGAATAAGGAATATTTTTCTGTCCTTCTTCAAGTTTGAAAAAATGAACAACAGATGGCAGTGGAATTTTTAGTATGATTCAAACAAGACAACATGTTAAAGAAAGATGGGATGAGTTATTTAAAGTATTTATTAATTATGAAAATATAATGGTAATTACCTGTTCATATATTATTTAATTCTAATTTTAATTTCACATAAGAGAACAGAAATCTGTCTGTTACGTGTAGACACATTTTCAGTAAGAAAAATATGGATATAATTCTGTCAGAAGAATAGCTTAAGAATGCAGTAATAAAACAACTCGATCAACGAGGTCCGAAACAAATGCCACCACCACGATCACCGCCGGCACTATCTGCCGTAATTAGAGGGATCCCGCCTGACTATACTGACAACGAGATTCAGGCTGAACTAGAAGGCTTTTCGGTGATAAAATGCATCAGGATTATGTGCAGAGAAGGCCCAACCTTCATGGTACGGGTCCTCTCAAAGTCGCAAGAAACCATCGACGACCTCCTGATGAACGGAGCACAAATATACGGTAAGAAACATAGTCGAACCGTCGCAAACACCACAACCACAACCAATCAGATGCGAAAAATGTCAGACCTATAATCAACATACTACTGGCAAATGTACACAACAGCCTAAATGTGGATTCTGCAGTGGGCCACACAACATCTGGCACAAACACCAAAATGCGCACAATGTAACGAGGCACATCCTACATACAGCTATAAATGCAAGGCAAAACCACCAGTGCAAGAAGAAAAACCTCACCTCGTCGTGCCAGTCCGAACACACGAGAAACTAGACCAGGCTACCTCCACATCTACAGAACCAACATCGGTTGACAACCCAGTAACAATCGAACAAATGCTAGCCTTTGTAACAATGGCCCTTCAAAATATCCACCCGTTTCTAAGACCACACATTCTGCAACAGGTTCAATATGCAGCAAAAGCTACCCTACAAGTCAATTTCAATGCTACGTATTGAGGTCAATATGTACACTTTCATGCAACGCAACTAGCGTGCCCCACATAGATCCATGAGGAACAAGCAAAATCATACAATTTTCTACATGATGGCATTAGCTTTCTTATTTCTGAACATCAGATCGGTAACACAGAAGAAAATCCTACTTGAACAACTGCTACAGGATGAACAAATAAACACATTTATGCTAAACGAAACTAATCTAACAGCCAAGATGCACTGTAAAATTGGAAAACAACAAATATTAAGACACGACAATAAAGCCGCCACACAAAAGGCAAGCGGTGGAGTACTACTGGGATTTCAGCCGACAATAGCATACCGAAGACACCAACATAACATAGCAAATCTACCGGAGCACCTAATAGTAACATTGTATTTTAAATCACTATACATCACAGTAGCAACAATATATGTCAGACCCAGGCACCCAATACCATATGCATTCTTCCAGTACATATCCAAAAACTTCAGAAACTATATCATCATGGCTGACATAAACTTTCACAGCAGACCAGTCCAACAGAAAACCACATTCAACAACTTCATAACTACAAACACTACTGGCGAAATACATAAGCTACCTCGCCACACAAGACCCATCAGCAACACCACACCGGATATAGTAATCACATCATCCAACCTCTCAAATCGCTGTCTGGTAGAAGTCTTAGACACTATTGGAAGCCTCTCCCCACCAAAGGGAGGAGTTACTCTACTGCTCGCACGTTCAGCAGGCGGCTTAGCAGAGGAGAGCCGAAGCTCTTACTATAATCATCACTGTCTTATTCACAGGAGCTCCTCAATTGTCCTCACGATGATGGGTCAACACTGAAATTTTTGAGTCACCACCGGAAATCGAATTTGGGACCACTCGCACTGAAGTCGAGCGCGCTATCAACTAAATAATATGCACTAAATAATGTAGGCTATGCACTAAATAATAATGTTCAAAATGTTTCATTCGAACTCATATCCGATTTCGTAAATTAAGGAAAGTGTAGAAAACGGTAATTTATTAAAATAAAGTTTTCAATGATGAAATTTCCACACATGCTTGTAAACTTAAGAAAAAACTAATCTCCTTATTTTCCGATCTTAATTAGTATAAATGACAGCATTCAAGCTTGATTTATAGCAAGCGAGCAAGTAAGGAGACTTTTCTGTTATTTCCTTTCATCTCACCCGGTACTGTGCTTCCTTTAAGTAAAGTTAGTTTAGTTTATATAAGCCGTTAATAAATAAGTGTACTTTACATAACCTAATATTCTTTAGCAAAATACTTGTATTACAGAAAAGATTAGAACTTTGACATTAGTCTCAGGGGATAATATTCCGTAAGCGAAGTCAACACATGGAGCATGTAAACATAGTGGCTACTTTAGGGCTGAATTTCATGAAAGCTTAAGTTGCTTCCATTTTCAGTGGATAGTCAATTGAAATAAGTGTTACTCTTACACGCAGTTGGAACATGCAACAAAACACATGTTTCCAATTAACTACTCATCCGAATTGCAAGAAAGGTAAGCTTTCATGAAAATCAACCCGAAACATACTAGTGTTGCTTAGAACGAATGTTGTTTATAGTGGGAATATCATACGACATGTTTATTCCTTTTTTCTATTCCTACTAATGAAAAATCTAACCCGTCTTCGCCTCCTAAACATTGAATTTTCTGAAAGAGTTCAAAAAAAAATTCCAAAGTGTAAAAACAAACAAAAGAGAGCATTTATTAACGAAGCGTTTTAACTAAGAGGATATTCTCAACTTCAAAGTCAATTCCATTATAGCAGATTTCTAGCAAATTTATCACACGTCGAGTATTAACTTTGTTGCAAGCTTGTGGCAACTTTACAGAGTTCTAATGTAACAGTTTGTGCAACTTGCATACTTACATTTAAGAATTGCTAAAAGTTTATTGCTATCAACATAATTTGTAAGACTTTCTACGAAATTTCCACACGGGAACTAGGAAGTTTATTATTATTATTAACTTCTAGTAAATTTACATACTTGAAATTTAACAGTTGCTGCAAACTTATAGATTCGACATTTAAAAATTGCACTAAGTTCACTTTACTATTCAGAGTCGACATTTAAAAATTGTATTAAGCTCACTTTAGTATTGAGTGTATGTAAGAAGGAGATCACGTTAGAAATTTCTCATCATTTATAGTAGGGTGGAAGCTGAGAATTATATAAATTGCATGACTTCTCCCCACCTTAGTTGCACATGAAATAAGCATTGAAATCACTTTATTTTCAAGAAAGGAAACTTATATTAGAAGTTAATCCAACTACGTGTGGATAGGAAAGTTGGGTTCAGTACGAGGTTTTTGTTTTTTTTGTGCTCAGTTTGTGATATTCTCCTCCTCTCAATTTTTATCCTTAAAATATTTACTATTCATATTTTACTGGTTTAGTAGTTAAAGAATCCATTCGAAAATGTTACGAATTTCTGAACACTCCTTGTCTGAATAATATGTTTCACTAGTTGCATTTTAAAGTGAAATGATTTAGTCAGAAGGTATATTCCTTCCATTTTTTCTCCTTAAAATAGTAGTAATCATATTTTGATACTGCAGTATGGAGCGGTTTCAGAGAAAAGTGTAAACAATGTATATGAATATTAACACACGAGTTATAATACTAAGTAACCGCACTAGCTGGACCACCTCTTGTAATTTCGTAGAAGGGCAAACAGACAGGTCAATTTCTCCCATTCCCTTCAAAGGTACGAAAATGTGTACAAAATCCCGTGCGTACATTTATTTCGTGCCCCCTCCAGCCCAGTATCAGTGTCTCTTTCTACGGCTTAGTTACGGTATTTAACTGTAGAGTGTTTAGTGATACGAGTATTAGTATTTGAACATACTTTCAGTGTAGTCAATGCATTCCTTTTTAAGTGTTATTCCTTTCCATACATTTCCAAATGTTCTTATTTTTCTATTTCCTTTTGTTTTGATTAGTGCAATTCCATTCAGTAGGGGGTGATTTCAAGGAAAAGTGTAAAAAAATCTATATGAATATTCATACAGGAGTTATACTAGATAAATCAATTATTCTTCATATTCTATTACATTTTCAATGATATTAGAATTTCTCTTACTCCAATTTCACTCTTATTCCATTTGATAACATTCAATTACTTTTCGTCTTATTCCAGTGGATGTAACACGTTTCGCTGCATTTAAAAAAAACTAAGATGTGTACCTTTCTTTCCTGCCCCCATTCCAGCGCAGTATTAGTACCTCTTTCTAGTTTCTACACCTTACTTAGGGTATTCACCTGTAGAGTGCTTACTGATATTAGCATTTGAACATATTTACAATGTAGTCAACCATCAATTAATGTTGGTATTCTATTACACTTTGAATTATATTAGAAGTTCTTACTACAATTTCACTCTTACTCCATTCGATAATATTAAATCGAAGTAATGCCTTTCCTTACAACTGTCGCTGCAACGACGACTTCTCTGCGTATTCCTTTGACCTCTGCTGAACCATCACATCACTCCCGATATATAATGAAACTGCATTATTAATCAGTTAATGGCCCGTTTTCATAGACATTTTTTGAGCAAATGCTTGAGGAAATTGGCTCGACTTAAGTTAAAATTCGTTTCATAGTGATTATCTTCGAGGAATAACTTGGTCAAGACAAGTAGCGTTTTTCCCGACTTCCTTGGTTAATGATTTCAGTTTCATAGACATATCTCAAGACACTGCTTGTGCGTGCTTGTTTCATAAAGGATTCCAAGACTTGGCTGAGTAAAGGAAAGCAGTAATTTTTTACGACTTGGCCAAGGGAGGTCGATGCCAGTCTTGAGTTGCTATCAAATATAACAGAAAAATGGATGGTTGGGCATTAAACCGATATCGTTGCATGGAATTGTATGAGGAAAATGATAATTATCGCCTACCAAAGCGTTACGTTAGGAATTTTCTGGACCCGCTTGATTAGTGGAATGAAAGAGAATTCAGAAGGAGGTACCGGTTCACGAAAGAAGTGTCACGCACTTTATATTACCAACAACTTAAATTAGCTCCCTCGATATCCGTGAATTGTGTTTCGAAATACGTTTAATCCAGAACACGCAATGAGGACATTAGTATTCCTCCACATGGTACCATTCGTATGAGTTGATCAAATCAAGTTTTTTTTTTTTCATTATGAAAATATGACTGATCTAAAGTGATACGTATCCTAATTCTAGACAAAATTTTACGAGATGCATTTACGGGTGTAGGAAAGCATTACAGGGCTATGCTATGTACAAGAGAACATATTGATTTTTCATACTATAGCAACAATTGACTACCATAAACTGCACCATATCCCATAGTGTAGATTAACTAACTTGTGGACATCTTGTTTGGATCTCAACCACCATCAGCTCAGTTCGAAAATGTTTCTTATATAAAAAGGTGGATAAACTTCAATTCATAGGTCGCAGTTTCAGCTACCAATTCAGCCATATGTACGCTCTATACCTTTTATTCCCTTGCAAATAAATATCACATGCACCTTTATAAGCGTCAACAGGTGTTATGAAGAGCTATTTCACTATAGTTTGGTAAAATACACAATAGAGTTGAGTAACGCATAGCCCTAATAAGCACGGTGGTGCGGAGGAATACTAATGGCGACACTTCGTGTTATGAATAGCACGTATCAGTATTTACCACAAAAATACGGATCACGAGCCAGTGGAGAAAGTTAGTCAGGTTGGATATCTTTATTAAACGCGATGTAAATGGCGCTTAAAACGCACAGCATTTGTTTACCTCAAAGAGCAAGAAGCTAAATATTCCCTAGGGCCTTTCGTTCTTTCACTCTTTGGGCTGTCTTACATGTAAACTTGGTTGCTTTGCGTGCGATTAGGGTGAGTAGCCAATTGAAACGCATGTTTTATTGTAAGGTAGGGGGGACACCTGTTTCAATTGGCTATTCACCCAAATCTCACGCAAAACAGGCAACGCAAACTTGTATGTTTGGCAACCATTAGGCGTCTATTTAGTATGCATCGGGCGTTCCATTTGGAACCATAAATGGAGTAGTTATAGGTGATGTCTGTTAAAAGTGATGCGCATTGCGTATAACAAGACACATCTAAGCTGCCTTTTTCTTACCAGTCTCCGTTCACCATCGCTCACTCGACATACTGTACGTGATTTTTGCAGCAAAATATCAATGGCGATATGGAAATAAACGTATCACTATGACGTAGCATTACCATGACTCCGATTTTTTCATGAACCTGTGATTTACTTCGTTCGAAATTTTGTTCGCGCGTATGTCTCAATGGTTACCGGTATATGGAAATGTCGTAACACTATAATTCCGATTCATGAACCTGTGACTTAGATCGTTTGGAGAAATCACGCCCAACGTAAGCTAAAGTAATGCCATATTTTGCATTACAACACTTACAAGCGTCCAAAATGTTAAATTTCTCCCGTTAATTTTACACTTCTTGCGGGCAATAAAGTAAAGTGGATGTTAGCTAAAAGGTGTAACTTTGGAAATTTCACAGATGACGCCAACATTGATCAAATAATATTAGGTGTTTAAAGCAATCCTTTGAGGAAACGATAATTAGGTACTGATGATCTTACATTGGAGATAACAGTTAGTATTTCTTTACAACAGGATTAAATTACAATCTGAAAATAACTACCTACTGGGCATTCAATTCTTAAATCAGAATTATATTCCGTGGTTATTTCTTCCCACACCCCTTTCCTTTTATAAGCTGACATCGCATCGCTCTTCCTAGATTCAATATATTTTCAATTTCTTTTAACTAAAGAAATTACCAACTGTTTTTCATATGTACTGTACGGTTTCCGGGATATAGCTGCTAGAGAATAATGTTTTGTGTAAATGTAAACGGTCCAAAAAACGCGGCTTGCTAACACGCTGCTCAAACTTCGCTTGTTTCCACTGCCAACTTATTTCTTTATTTTAGTCCTTGATGACCGACTATTGTTCATAGTTTTTGAAGATTTTCCTCCCGGCATCGGGAAGTGGCGCCCCCATCGCCCAGTCAGTTTTACTGGCTGCAATCAGCCCTGGCAGC
>JAGDQP010059913.1:0-12294 GCA_022664845.1 Lepisma saccharinum
GCACTTATTTTCCGTTTGTCACTAGGCATATATCGAAATAAATTCCAAGCTCCTTAAAAAAAAAAAAAAAACTGTATTTGTATTTATTTTCTTCATTTCTGCTGTCCTGGCGAGGCACTCGAAAGCATTTTCGCACATTACACAAGAATTTGGATTCATATGCGAGGCAGCTTTGTAAATAAAGATCAACAAGTGGCGATGCCATCTTGAGCAGAGGAGCTAAATACACCTTGCTATTGTAAAATGTTATCTTATTGGAACTTCAAATAGGCTTTGCCCCCTGTTGCACATTGACACACAAATCCGAAATTCGCGTCCCTGGTTCGAGTCCCGGCAGGGGTATGGGTGTGGATTTTAATGGCTTAAAAGCGAATCGTGACGATTCGAAGTCCAGTTACTAAACTGGCCCATATAAAAAAATACAGTTTACCAAATAAAGTTTTTAGACAAATAGATTACATTATGATCGCGCCGATTTCATAAGGTTTAAAGATATTTAGCTAATAAGGCAAATTATAGATATTATACATCAAAGCATTCGCCTAATGAGACTGAAAGAAAAAAATCTTAAAACTTCAGTCATTAAGGTCGCTGAATCTCTCTATTCCCAGTCTACAAGCCACTCCAAAATGATCCTTCTAGTTTATGTTACAAGAACGAACATATCATTATTTATACATTTATTTCAAAATTAGCTTTTCATAGCAAAACATTCAGGATTTTCAACACTTGGAAACAAATCTTGATGGCAACTAAAACACAGGGTGGGAGGGTGAGTAGATGCCTGCCTGGTGGGACATAAATATCCGGCTACTCTATCTCTCTTGTGAAATATGTAGCACTGACTGATGCGTGAGAATTTGACAGCTTATACACGTGGCAACTGAGTTCCTGGTGCTTATTACAGTCATTCACTATAACGTGTATTTATTTCAACTAAATTCATTTTAAAGTGGTGAATATATTTAAATAAAGATTAACATAATTTCTGTTTCTCAATAGACATTTATAGATTTTTGTTTTCATAGGTTTGTTTATTTTAGGCTTCAGTAGCTAAGACCGGGAAGCCTTATACAATCGCTATATCTGTCCATCTATATGTGAACAACTTTCAACTCAGGAATTACAAGGGCTACGAAGGGGCTTGAGGTATCGTTGGAAAGGCTCTGCGTGATGAGTTCAAAGTTCAAACCCACATAGATTATGTAGATTAGATGAACGGATTTCCCTATAGTAACTTCCAATTTAGGAACTACATGTACTAGCGCTAAAGAGGTGGTTGAGATGTCATTGGAAAGATCTTTGCGAGACGAGTTCAAACCCGCATATATCATCCAGATCGGATGAGCGAGTCTCAATATATGGGAGGGAGGTCCATTTCCCCATAGAAACTTTCAACTCAGTAACTACTAGGGCTACGAACGTAGTTGAATTGTGGTTGGAAAAGTCTCGGCGAGATGAGTTAAAAGCCACATAGATAATTTAGATTAGATGAACGGATCCAGATTTAGGGGAGGGGAAAGCACTTCCGGATGGAGACAATGGACAACTTTCAACTCCGGAACTCTTAACTACAAAGGCGGTTGAGATGTCATTGGATAAGTATGACAGGAGAACCAGCTTGGCTCTTCAGTATACCGTTGTGAAGTCCGTGAAAGCAACCACTATACCAAGGGAGCGGAGTAATTCTTGATGATGGGTGTTCTTCTCGGAGACAGGCTAATGTTCCTAAACTTCATGGACAAGGCAAACCGATGGTGTTTTGCCATTGTCTTTCAGCTTACAAAGATCATGTTAACGTCATATGGACGAGACTTAAATTTTAGGTGGATTACAAGCCACTTGTGTCACCGCCGAGGATCGAACGTGAGACCCTTTTATTACGGGAAGATGAGCGAAACAACTCATTCTCAGGGCCAATTCCTACAATATTTGAGAGAAACCGACACAAGAACGCCGGCACAAAATATAAAACATGGTAATACTGGTAAGAGATTAGCGTATCGCTGAGATGAAAATTAGTTCAATATTTTTTTTTATTTTGTTTCAGTTGCAGAGTACAGGAAAAGAAGTGGTTGATGCCCATTAACGAAAAAATAGTTGCTGGGGAAGAAAGACTAATAAAATAAACTCACATTTTGGCATTTAGTGACTTGTGAAGGAACTTGCGAGCCTTTTGTTAAATTCTTTGGAGAACAAGGGAATACACAAGAGAATACATGGGAATACATAAATGGGTTAGCTTTAAAATGCGTTTTACGAGAAATCACCTTTCTTGGACACCCGCTTCTTTCCCTGTACCATCCTAAACGAGCTTATAAGCTTCTAAAAGCTGTACTTACACGTTCTTTTTTTAAGGTGAATTCTGAGCCACTCCATTCAGTTCATCCTAACCTTCTCGAGCCCAGGACCACGCACACAGAAAACGAAAATAATAACCATTTTGTTAAGCGGGGGGCCGAAAGAAAACGAGAAGACTTCAAAATGTGGTCTTGGAGCAGAATTAGGAAGTTACCTTCGCAAAGTCTTACGCAATAATAAACAATTGCAAACGCGTAGTTAAAAGAACAACAACGGCTGAAGAGGAAAACAAAAATGGTTAGGACACTCTGTTTGCTGAAAGTGTATAAACAAAGGAGATAATTGAAGGTATGGTTGAAGAAGAGGAAGATGAATAATGAGATGCAACTCGTAGATAGAGTTAACGAAGGAAAATCGCATAGTAAGATTGATTCCTTGATTTGTTATTAACGTCCTAAACAAGCTGGTGAGCTTTTAAGAACGGGACCTACAGTTTTTGGTAAAGTGGACTCTGAACCACTTAGTTCAATACACCTCGGCGGAAATTGAACCTATGACCACGTGCGCAGAAGGCAAGCTTGCTAACTCCTCGGCCAGTCCGAGGTCTCGTATACTAAGGCAAAAGGGAAAGAGTAAGACAAGGATGAACGGAGAAGGTTCAACTTTCCTTGATAGGCCTACCACTATCGAAAAAACACTACTTATATGGATGTGAAAAGAAATTATGAAAAAATGGGTAGGAAGAAATACTAATGTCCCTTTAAAATGTAGCCAATTTTAATATGTTTTTGTCATATACTTAGCGGTATAGGTCCTTCAAGGCAAGTTCTACTCTCTTGATACGTTCAGATCCTCCGATTCATATTTCGTAATACTGTCAGCAAGCTACATTTATCTTCTTTCTCTTCCTCTTTTACCCGGATATTATGTTTCAGTTTCTTTTTCTCTTCTTAATTTTATCGTGGACAAATAAGTTATCATTCTTACTAGCTTGTACTGGTTCTCCATCTGCTGTAAAGCAATGACTTCACCATCCCCAGGGATCACAAACCTCACTCCGTGAACAATACCGATGAACATCATCAAGCTGAAACGGATCAGCGGGTCATTCGGGTCAAGTTTTGGACTGAGCCTCCGGGTCTATGTTTGTGACCCCACCCCCTGACCCGGTGATCCGATTTCAATCCGATGACCTGAAGAACAAAGAGCTTTTAATTCTTTCCTTATGACTTCCGGTGTCCGAATAGTGTTTCTTTCAGGAGTGGCCGGGAAACTGGGAAAGGGGTGAAGTACCCCCAAGAGTACCAAGAATGGGACACCGAAAAGTTCCTAACAATAGTAAAATCATATGGAAAAGTCTTATATCCCCAGAAAGAACAGAAATACCCCCGGAAGTGCCAAATAACTCGTCCCTCTGAAAGGCTAGTCTGAAAGAATTTGTGAATTTCACAAATGAAGATATTGGTTGATTCAAGCCAATCGAATCAATACAGGGTCATCGGGTCAATATTGGGTCACTGGATCAATGTGTCAATTCGACCCGGTTTCAGCTCTGAACATTCCGAGCGTCACAGATTATACTTATACAACAGTCGAGATCCGGAAAGAGACCCAGGATATAATTCTGTAGAGGTAACTGAGAACAAAAGGACTGAGGACAATATAAATAATTTTAGTTCGAGCGTCAAAGCAGGGATTTGGCCAGACATGCCCAATGTGGAGTGTCAGCCCCCTACCTCCGCACAAATTCTCAAACAAGCTCGCAATTTTCACGCTAAAAATCGAAAGAAACCCTGAAAAACTCTATTAAAATCCTGTTAACCCTCAAACTTTGACTTCACACCCCCACAAACTAGAAATCTTGGCAACATTCCTGGCCAAGAAAGATCGACGAGAACAAGGTCAAATGTGTTGCCTCCTCTGGCTGTTGCGACTATTAGTGGCTTCTTCTTGTATATACGAAGACCATTGTCCTAATATGAAGTAGCTGCTGCCTCTGATCTGTAATGCATCATACATATGCATGAAGTGACACTGCATTTATATTCCCTATTTTTTCTTATAAGTTAATTTTTGCAACAACAATTATAATCTTACGTAGGACTTGAAATAGGGGGTGATGCCTACGCGAAACAACTGGATTGCGACTGTTTATCTGAGAACTTCTTTCTCAATTCTTTTGTATATTCTGTTTCTGGTCTTGCATTTTCCTTATTTGATAGCACGAACTTTCTTAATTTCATTTCCTTGCACCACTTTGCCTACATATGAATCGTAATTAAAAAAAAAACAAAAATCTAATGGCAGCAGATAGTATTATAAAGCAGTGCTGATGCAGAATTTCATAAAGAAAAAAGGGAATATAATTTCATTTGATGGAAGCATTGACGTATATTTTACATTTGTTTCACTGTAGTGCTCTAGTGATCAACTAATTAATAATAGTTTAGTTAATTGTATAATAACTTAAATTATTGTATTTTAAGAAATTAATGATAAATAAGTTATTATAACAGCTCAACACCAAGAGGGTAGGGAATATGTTTTTGTAGAGAATGTTATTGATACGACAGGTATTAACAACACTGAGTCACCACTCACAGTTCACCCTCAGATTAAAAGCAGTAAAAATTACGAAAAATAAAATTATGTTGGTGTTTTAAAGATTTGCTTGAGAAATTAATTAAAAAAAAAAAAAACGTTCATAGCTAATCTCAATTTTCAGGCACAAAACTTGATTTGTAAGATAAAGTGCATACTATGATTAGTTCAAAGATCAAGTACCTACTGATTTTATAGTTCAAAAACTTATGCTAATTTCTTTTCAGTGTCGAGGTAGTATTCGATAAAACGTACGTTTTAAGTTAAATTAATGTTCTGAATAAAACTGTTTTCTTGGTTTCAGTCTGAAACCACCCGCAGATAAGGGAGCGGAGTATCTTCAGATCCCGGTAAGCCCTGTACAGAATTTTCACGAAAATGAGGTCACCATACATAGCCTATACATATTAAAATCATTTTAGAAAGGATATTTAACAATACAATGAAACACTATAACAAATGCATTGGAAACTTTATTTGTAGATCAGTTCTGAACTTGAAGCCATGTTGTCAATGCTTTATAATGTTATTTGTAAAGTAAGAAGGTAGAAAGCACCCAGGGCTTTAGTTTGCGTACCATCCCGGCTGTGAAACTGAAGAGAACTCTGTAAACTTTAGTCTTGAACACAGCAGGAACCAGTGACGAAATGAAATCCACGACCATAACCACCAGAGCACGAGTACTGGGTTATTACTTCACTTATTTTCGAAAGAAATACAACCCAAAACACAAGCGCTGCAACACACAACTGTAAATGATCGTCAGCATGCAGAGGCCACTTATAAGTTGTGAAGAAAATTAGTAATCGTTTTAACTTCGGAAGTGACGGTATGACGTCTATATAGCTATACGTACATCTAAACCACTTCTTTCAGTGGTTTGAAAGCTCGTTGCTTTGTAATAATGGCTCCTGGGTTTAATCGTCGATGGGGACAATAATGCTCTGGAATAACCTTAAAACTCTAAGTCCGGTCCTTAGGAGCCATTACCTCAATGCAATTCTAAACCACTAAGTGTTCATCTTACCTCGGGACCTCTGGGTCACAAACAGCCATTAAAAGCTTAAGAGAGGGAACGGAGAGCAATTTCTTCTACAGACTGTAAGCTGCATTATAATGTCAGATGTTACATTATCATGTCGGATGCATGGTATAAAGAGCAAATGCATAAATAAACATAACTTAAAACAAATGTGTGAAACTGGAAAAACAAACTGAACGTTTTGATGAAATAAACGATTATAGAAACTAGTGTGAAAGCGAAAGACAGCCATGAACATTTATTTGATTGCGCCATTTAAAGTAAAACTAAACAAAAGGAAAAAGAAAAGAGAAGAATAAAGATAACAAAATTAAACAAAGTAAAAGTTCTCAATCTAAGAGTTCAAATATTCGTTATTGATATCGAAGAATGAAGAAATGGTCAATTAATATTAATAATACTACGTTAATTATACAGGGGATACGTTTACCAAGCAACGCTTGTCGACCGAGTTCGCGCTTGACTCACCTATCCCTGCCCGTTATTCGGTCCGTAGCTCTCCCATGACTGCACGCTGCACACGGTTGATTGCTGCAAAGATTTTGTATTTCTTTTCACCAATTTTACATAAGCTGATAATAAAATTGATTCTTCCACATGTTCGGCATGTCCTTGTGTTCAAATGTATGAATTAAACTATTTTATAATTATAAATCAACGTGTGGCCTAAGGTTACCGAAGAACCACGGGCCGATTGGCGGGCGGGCAAAGACGAATAAAGCGCGAAGCCCTGCGTTGCGTTGCTAAACGTACTCCCCTTAGTAATGAAAACAATCTATGCAGATTTCTTTAGGCAAGAAAAGCATTGTTCTATTTAGTGAAAATAAATATCAGGGAGTGATATTTCTTGCAAAACAAATGTTTTGTTTATCTTAGTAACTAAGATAGGTAATTTAACAAATAAATATTTAGTCTCTCATGCTTCAATACTTAAAATTTGTTATTTTTTTATGTGAACAATTAAGATGAAACAAAGATCCATCAGTTTCACAGAGTGTAACAGATTCACACATCACAATGAAGAAAAGAAACTTTAAAAGTTACATTTTAACAGCAGTGTATCAGCAACGTGTTTTATCGAAGTCTTGAAAGATTAGTAACGGAGTTCTCATTTTCAACACAAGTTGGCAAAGCCAGGCCAAAAGCACAGTAAAAGAAACTTACATAGAATGCAGAGTTGTGACAAGGAATATAAAGTAATACGCTGGTACGTGATCTAGAATTACGTTCGTGACGATCACGTTGAAAGAATGGAACATTAAAACGATGACAGAAGGTAAAGGAGTCTGCTAAGAACAAAGGTTTCAGATTTGTTCTTACTTTGAAAAAAAAAAAAAAAAAAAAAAGAAGTGAGCTGAAATATGGCAAAATGAGGAAGAAATGTACCCTAGAGCATGTACGGGATGTGACTAAGTATAAGAGACCATTAAAAGATCTCTCGAAGTAAGTATGCGGGTCATCCACTTGAACATATACTGAGCACATAAAAAAAAAGGTAGAATATAGCGAGATAAAAGTTCAACCCTTAAAAAGATGAAGGGTTGGTGTAGGCTGCAGACAAGGGCTGTGGGCGGAAAATACTGTGAAGACTTGTCATGTGTTTTCTAAAATGCTATCACGTGTGAATAAAAGGAGCAATGAACATATGGGATTGAAACATGCATGATGAAGATGACAGCTAGGGACGACGCCAATATTAATGTACAGTACTGAGGAACTGATTAGAGGAGCATTACGCCCCTTAGGTGGTTGTAAACACAACAGGCAGAGAAGTGGCAGTCCCTTTCTTACAAGGGTGAAAGGAAAAAGTCCTTGCATTTATGTTATTAATCATATTTAAGACGTGATATAGAAATTAATTTGGCTTAAACTTAGTTGACAATAGATGGCAATGAAAGTCTGGTAGTGTTCTTAGTAAGGAATACGAGGGTAGACTGAAAATATGAACTAACTACCCAACAATGTAATCAGCAGACAAATGAATCACTTCATTCCAAAACTGTAGATAGCTGCGAACGCTGGTAGCGTACTCTTCTTCATTGTTAGGTGCAATGGCTGGCTGGATCTATGGTGCGGAGTACCTTAACATTGATACCATATTTTGTACCAAAACAAATAATTTATTGTTGTACAATAGAGTAAAGCGTCATTACCACAAACATTTCTATGTCCTGGCCACTAGTATTTTTCATTGCGACTACGTGCAAACTTAATTTTTGTCCCAGAGCGTTGTTCCAACATTCTAAAGAAGTGTTGTCGGATTATCAACCAGGTGAGGTGTATTTTGTCGAACGTTTTGGGAAGGCACAGTTCTCATCTTCAGAGATAAAAAATATATGAAGGGACCAAGGAAAGTAAAATAAAATCAACTCAGAAACTAAACATCAGAACATAGAATAAGCAAAGGCCACAATATCTCATTTCCTGACACCATCATTCTATCAAATCAACGAGGTTGAGTGCTCACTTTGTAATCTGGAGGACCCGGGGTTCGATTCCCGGTATCGGGCATCCTGACTGAGGTTTTCCTTGGTTTCCCTCGCTCACATAGGCAAACACTGGGATGGTATATTGAATAAGGCTTTCACAGATCTTTCCTCTTGTTATTTTTGTTCAATATACTGTATCTGAAATTATTGAACAAAGTGTTCAGGTTACTGGTATAGAGGAACAGAGGAAGCAATCCTATGTATTTTGGATGAGGGAAACAACCTCAACCTCAACAACCTAGGAAATCAGTCAAACGATAAAATAACCCAAATCGCGGTCAACCAATCATAGAAGTGGCTATCTAGACCAATCAAGACAAGAGCTCAAGGTCAATACCAGATACAGTTGTTTCAGCCGATTCAACTTTTTAACCAATCACAGACACAGATTCTCTCCAATCACAGAGGTAGCTTCTCAACTTATTTTTTTTACCTTTCCAAGCGCTTTAACTCTGGATACAAGTGACCTAGAAACCTGTTACTCGGAATTTATTCTGAGAACGCTACCAAGAATCAATGTACCAAATTTAATCAAATCTGAAACTATGGGTGACATTTCACTCTTTTTTTTTCTGCCTAATTTAGCATGGAATGATCCAGAAATATCTTCTGAAGGGTCACTGAGACCCTGGTGTACAGTTTGTGTTTTGTTGAATGAATGAATTGTGGACACTTCAGTATTGTTGAATTACTTTTGAAATTATAGTTTTTTTTCATCTCATATTCAGCACATGTTGCTTCTTACAATCAAATTCTAACAATTTTTACATTATTATTATTATTATTTTTTAAATAATTTCTAACACTTGAGAGCTCTCGTAGGTAATAAAGTTAGAATTTTAATTATCTACCGTTGCTTCGAAACGACACGGAATATTATAAACCAACTTTTCGTCATAAAACATTTGGAATTGAACAATAGATCTAACAAAATAAAAATGATCCCATTTTCTTTGTAAAATTTTTGATGAGACCCTTCCTTATTTCCTCTACTACACTAGTTTCATACGTATCATATCTCAATGCTTGCAATGTAATTTTCTCATTCAATGTTTCAGTGTTCTACAACGTCTACATGATTGGCATACACCCGCAGCTAGGCGAGATGAGCTTCCTTGCGATGGTCACAGGTTTAAGTCCCGTAAGGATCCGTTGAACGGAGTGGTTCGGGACACACTTTAGGAAAAACTGTAGATCTCGTCCATTGAAGATCACCCGCTCGTTTAGCAAGTTGGAAACAATTCGTCAACGTTGGCAATGCACGAATTTGCTGTCGTATTATTAGTACTATTATAACACCTAGTTATTGTAGCTGTAAAACAGTAGGTATGTTGTGTAAAGAGCTACTGTGTTATCCCAAGAAAACCACTGCTCTCGACGATCGATACTCTAAAATGTGAGATGGTTTAGACAGGTTTTACATCGAATCTCATTGAAATTTATATGTCGTTAGATATTACACATTTCCGATAACGATCGTTGATTTAATTCGATATTGAATTTTCGAGACCTTAATATTATGAAAGAAATTCCCTGTTATGTCTATTCCCTGCAACATAACAATGATTAAAAAAAATAATAATAATGCATTCAGAAAACTAACTACATAGTATTAATTTTTCAACTTGTGTCCACATGCAAGGAGAGGATATATCGCAGCTTAAAATTACTTCAAAAGCGTGTAATTTGTTTTATTATACTAAAGGCTGTAAAGGAATAGTATTAAAGTTTCTATATTGAACAAAGAATTGGTTGATAAAAAGAGAGAGAGAAAAAAAAAGGTAATTGAGACATTTATTTGAAATCCTCTTCCGCCATCTGGTCGGAGTATTGAAAGCCTGTGAAATTAAATTATATTTTGTTCGCTGTTGTTCCTTTAAATTGCGTACAGACGAACACGAACGTTAGATACAAAAGCAGAATCGATCTCCATTTGAGAGCTTGTGTTGTTCCTTTCAAACAAACGGCAGCGGGGCCTTTTGGGAGGACAATTTACATTCGCGTTTACATAATCACATTGATAACAATGCTGCATCAGCCGTCCTTGTTCGTGTTGTCCATATTGTATTATAACAAGAAATATTTATATTCTAGTATTAACCACATAAATACAGTTCATTTGTTTAATGAAATACTCGCTCCTTAGAATCAAGTTATTAACAAACTTTTTAAGTAGATTTGGATGCATTTTAGCTACGGCTGTAAATAATGAGATCATTATAATTTTAATTATTCAATAAATTTTGTATTTCAATTTGAAACAACTCCTTGGTCGAAGCAGATTAATGCTGGGGCGTGATACCTTCAAGCACCGCCCGCTCGATCTTAGCTGCCTGTCCAATCAGCGAAAAATCATGTGTAGCCTGTCGCCACGAATTGGCCGCTAGATGGCAGGCGTATTCAAGGGCTGTTCTGCTACTCAAAAGCATTAAGTGATGCCGTTGCAATATGGAATTTTGATTTCTGTAAGGACACAGAACGATTGTTCTAAAGTAAAAGACAAATATAGTGGCTTTTATACAAAACTTAAGTGTGAGCAGAAGTCATTCTTCGTTATTTTCATATTTTTCAATTATGCGAGCGATGAGAAATGCTGATAAATAAAATTTGCTGTAGTGTATCTTAGTCAATAAAACTTTAATAATAACTTCAAGTCCATGACAAAAAGAAGCTGGATAAATCTGACCTCGAAATATTTTCAAAGTGTAATAAGAGGAGTCTTACCCTAAGAACACGAAAATTACTCCCCCTCCGTGAACCCCTACCCGCCCGCGAAAGATTTCTCTAGAAGAAACTATAGTTCTAGCGTTGCTTTCACTATTAGATAGTACCTGACAACGATACTCATTAATGTGCCGTAGTATGGGAGACTACAATATATAACCATAACAAATAACGCCATAGAGACAGAATTAAATAACAATGTACGACTAGTACTGCTCAGTACTACAAAAATAATTTTAAAAACATACGTTTCTTAAACAATTGGTACTAAAAAGTAAAAAAATATTTTTATGCATGATTAAAAAAAAAGGAAAGCACGAGGGAGCTCACTCATATACAGTCACTTTATAAATTCTTCAATTGGCGCACCCTATGCTTTTCTTTTTAGTCATGCATAAAGAAAAATAGTTTTAACTTTTAGTATGAATTGTTTAAGATAAGTATATTTCTCTAGTCTTTTATTATTTTTTCGAATTGTTTCGGTGTCCGGATACTTTTAATCAAACTGATGATGTCACCCAAATCGTAAAAGTGTTCTGCAACCAGTTAAACGGAACATCGTTGCGGGCTTGTATTTATTTTAGGATACATAAGTTCCTTACTAAAAAAAAACTATTATTAGTCAGAATTATCGCCTTTCCACAAACCGAAACTATTACTGGGGCTTTCCATTCCTTTAGACGTTCCTCCTGTCTTATTACTTCGTTGACCTCGTTTCTGCTTGTTACATACTTTATGCTTCTAAGTATTTAAATTTGTTTACTTTGTCTATGATCTCATTTTTAATCGTAATGTTTCTATCGGCACTGTGCAGGAGAAAACAATCCACGGCATGTACAACTGCCTACCTCCAAATAAAACAAATGAATATAATGTTTACAATGCAATTGTCGGTTTAAACGGAGGATGCAATGGAATAAAATAATTATCCTGACAGTAATCACAATAACACGCTATATGCAATAAATTCTAAAAACGTGTAGTATTATTCTCGCAATTGCGTATTGCGAACGTGTAGGTTTATTATTTTCTATATACAAGAACTAACCATGACCTGTGCTTGATGTACTACTACTACTGCTTCTACTACTACTACTACTACTAATAATAATAATATAGTACATGTCAAGGATCTCT
>JAGDQP010059915.1:0-12294 GCA_022664845.1 Lepisma saccharinum
GAAGTTAGCGTTCCAAATCAAGGTCGGGATGAAGCTGGAATCCCGAACCAGAAAGAAACTGGTGATGTGACGAGTAGAGTTCCTGGTCATCATGCAGTGGTTTCTACTGGAGTATCCAGTGCATCTAAGGTGTTTTCTGAGATGGGGATGGATTCTTCTAGTAAGCTCTCCAACTCAGGGGCTCTTTTCCCTGATATTCCCATGACGGTTTCACTAGGAGGAAGAGATGGGTGAAGACCTACTTTCGATCTACCGAAAGACTTTTCCTGTTCCGGTGAAAAGATCGAATCACACTTGATTGAGGGGTCAAATTAAATTTCAGACGAACTGAATGTTTCCCAATGTCCGGTACTGATCGAAGTCAACGTCCAAAGTCAGAACTAAAATCTTCGGAAATTATCGTACTGCTATATAAAATTAAAGATTAATAATGTTGTATTATCTTCTCCTATGTTTTAATTCTTATGTTTAGTTTTTTTTTTGGTTGAGATTTTAATGTTTTTTTTTGTGTTTTGTTGAAATTAACTGAGTCTATATAAGAAAGGAAGGTACTTAATAATAGCCTATCTGTGTTCTGTATTTTCACACTACAGTTGGTGTGATCTTCTCTCGAGTTTAGACATATTGAGATACGTCTTGACAGATTTATACAAATGAATAGCTTCTCATTGTATGTGATATGTTAGAGGTGCCAAGATCTGAGCTAAATGTTATGGCATATAATTTTTCCTTTATGCATTTTGAAGTTTTTGTGCTATTCTATTTGAATCAATGCATTATGGGAGTGTATAAATTTTATGATAAAGATCTTCATGTTATCTAAGGTTTTGGATGCATGATGTTTGTTTGTGGCCTCTTTGTTGTGAGTGACAGGGAGCATGCATGCGAGCTTTTAAGTCTGTTAAGGTTTTATGTATAGTTCCTATTTTGATAACCTAGGTGACCATGCATTTATGCTATTGATTCTATTTTAAGTGTTAACATCTGACTTTTGAGATCTCTATTGCTTTTGTCTAAACAGATATGAACTTGTGTTCTGTAGTTTAGTTTAGATATATGTTGGCGATAAATTTAAAAAAGAAGAGAGGGTATTTTTTAGTGTAGTATCAAGTTATGTTTCTGTTAGACCAAATATGGCTCTGTTGTGCTATTTTCCATGTTTAGTCGCTATGCTTAACTTGAAATTTTCAAAGCTTATACGGCCTTTTGATTGTCTGGTCTGTAGACTCGCTTTACTGGTAGTTCTCTGAAAAGTGCGGGCTTTAGTAGAGGTGATGCCAACTGGTGGTTTGATCCCGCAGTTGGAAATGTAGTACGGTTATGGAGAGAGGTGTGATTTTTGTTCTCTGTGAAAACACAAAGTTACGTTTTGTGTATTCTGATTGGAGCTATCTTCCATGCACACTTTGAGTATTTGGAACTAAACAGCTTCGATATATTTAATGTATTTGTGTACATTGACCTACTTTTGGTAGTGCTATTGCTTAGACGTTTGAACTGTGGTAATCTTTGTCTGTGCGTGAAATCAAGTAGATAACTGAATCTGTCAGATATAAATAATACTCGTCATTACTAAGAAAATATTTGTGTTATTTCAAATACAGGGAGCTAACTGTATGTAGGCATATGCAATCTAACCTAACGGAGTCAATTCTGTTGCAAACTAACCTAACAATCATTGATCTACATTAATGGGATAAATAAAGTGGCATTTATGTAACTTAATCTAATTGAATATTTAAATGGAATCTGTCTATTTGTAATTGCGTCTATTTAAGATGTGTTGTATTATGATTATGAAGAACTTGGCCTTACTCGTAATTTAGCTGTGCTTGCCTTTAATGAGTAAAAAGTAGCAAGTTTCCGAACATTTTACTGTTTTCAAATATTGTTACCAACAGGTAAACGATGAGTATATATAAATAGTTAAAATATATAGTGGAATAAAAACAAGGTAGCAGAATTATCTATAAAATAACGAGTACTTAAGTTTATTTATAAGAAGACTGTTTCAAAATGTTAATGTATTAATTATGTACAGTCATGTTATTAAATTTGGTCGATTCTGATTCTTCACATAGGTTCGAATCTTTAAATATTTCGTGAGTTATACTTACGTTTTAATAAATTCGTCTACATGCTCAGGGTTAGTAAATTCTTTTGGACACAAAAATACAGCCGTTTCTAGTTTGTGTTTTTTAGTTTCAAGGAATTTCACACTGATATAAGTAACGGTCGGATTTTCCTGAAATTTTGCCCAACTACTTAATACTATCCAAATGCTAAACGCTGAGATAACTACAAGAAGGATAGGCCATAGACACCTGGAACAAAGATACATTAAGTGTTAATGAATATGCTTTTGAAATAAATTTAAAAAAGACAAACAAGAATAAGTGGATATGCGTAACTTCTAGAATAAATGTAACATAAATTGCTTGTTTAATAATGGAACAGATCTAAAGAAACAACTAAGTCAGCATTATTATTTTCCTATCATCAACGCTTAAATTAAGAACAAAATTTAATGTTTTAAGGATATAAATAATTGGGAATATATGATAGTAAATCAATCTTTCTTGAACGAATAATTTATTTGGAAGATTATAGCTATCGAGTCGTGAACTAGCGACTGGTTTCTACTTCCCTCATAGTGGTATTGGCTCTAGTTGAAACTCCAATTTAAAATACAATATTGCAATGGTCTTTTAGGAGAGTGTCCTAACGATGAGCTATGCAACTACAGTTATGTGACATATTACCAAACATTAATTAAAAGACACATTGGAGAACTTCAAATTCTTGTGTCAAAGTAACTATGATTAGATAATCATGAAGTTTATCATGGTAGCACACAACATACTGTAATAATATGATTGATTTTTTTAATCGCTGCATTTTTGACAAATAAAATACGGAAGTTTACAAGTCGAATGCATTGCATATTGTTGTTCAATGTATGTAAAAATTAAGATATAAGCCATAGCATTTGACATTAACCTGATGTAACACACACATTTCTGAATAATGTCAACGTATTCAACATAAGATATTTATGAATATGTTCGCGCTTCTCAGTTACTGTAAGTTGCATTGAAACTCTTAATACGTACAAAATAATTGCATGCTGATTCTCTAGAGCTTTCAAAACTTCTGACCAACGTCGACGTTCTCAAAGGAGACACGTCCTGAAAAGTTTAAAATATTTTGCGAGAGAGGCATGAAATAAAGCATACCAGTTTCCACAGTAACAAATCAACGAAAACTGAAATGGAAAACCCTTTTAAAAACGCAGCCAACAACATTGGTACTCAGATACTATATCTTTTATGTGGTCGAATAATGGGTTTCAAGTGTATGCAATACAAGAGAGAAAATTAAGAAAAGGACAATTGACGATTGCAATTTTTATATGAAGCAAGTTACATGTTGATTAATGATTATTTGGCCTTGATTTAACTTGATTTTATTATTTCTTGATACTTGTGGTTTAAGTCATATTTGCCTCTCAAGCTAATAAAATTACTGTAAAAATGAAATTGTAACTCTCCACCATAACATTATCTAGCTTATACTGAAAACTTATACGATTTGCAGCGTAGATGTAGACCAAGGAACAAAAAGATTGCTGATAGTGTCTGCGTCCTTTATGTAAGTCAAACCTACTATATCTAAAAATGCACATTGTAAAATTGTGCTGTAGTTGCCCAATAAATTTTAACTGGAATTAGGAGACCACCAGAAGCGTCCTGAACTTAAAGAGATGGAAATGAAAATATTGATCTCCTGTAGGTAACAGTAATACTAATAAGTGATTATCTGAAACAGATTCAAGATCGCTAGATTTTAAAATAAACCCAGGAGAAGTTACGTAACCGATAGTACTATGAACTCCTAATATCTAAGAGACGGATGTTGAATTTGCTTATAAAGATATTATGTCGTTTCCCTTTTCTATGATAGCTCATCTGTACACAAATTATAGAATTGTAGTGTAAAAACCTACTACACTACAATAAAAATCGAGTAGTCTGAACATGTAGCCTGCACGCCATTAGTAGATTGCTCACTCGTATCTTATCTGAAGGATTGATCTTTGTGTACTATTAAATCTTAGCAGGTTATTAATTCAACATTAACAGAATTCGTTAGTGACTAAAATTGCCTACGAATTCAAGGTTTCTTTTAATGTGGTAAGCATCGTGGCATTGTAATATTTCCACTTTTCTGATATGGAACTAGAAATAAAGAAACATCATTCAGTTCTACTACAAATTCATCTTACTAAAGATATAACATGCTATGCGGAAATTTACATGTAATGGTCTAGGTACTAATATGATTGAATTGTGTAAGTGTAACATATGCAACTCTTACTATTCCTTATTCAAACAATTAAAACAGAAAACGATGAATGATCAATTGTGTTTCTGGCGTAGGTTGAAAATCAAGAGATTAAATCATGAAGCAAACAATAACATTTATGATATATATAATTAATTAGTAGCAATAAACAGGTTTTATAATGATAACAAGAATTGTAAAATATCACTAATCACCTTCTGTTTCCCAGTAATCTATTAAATAATTCGGATTGATATCATAAAATATTACTAGTTATACTAAATATAATTTACATAATTGCATATTTCTAAAAAAACACCATAACGTACGATTCATGAGGACGTGACAGCTGCACATAATGTATTCAAATAATATAATACAATGACGTATTTTTATCTATGAAATGTATACATACGAAAACCATATAGAAGCTACAGTAATCCAGTCCAATTTGGAAGGTTACTGTATGTCAGTTTTTTCGGCCAGGGTAAAAAGCTATTCACACGGACCCGCAATCCCGCTTAAAGCTGATCGAAATACGTGACCATACGCATGGACCTTGAGACTTGATACTGTTTAATCTTCTTCGAATACAGATAAAATTTCAGGAGTCACATTACATGTCATAACGTTAGTATTGCATGTTTTAGGGATTGAATTCAACGCAATGCAAATTCAAGTTAGGTCTTAAAGTGCTAACGTATATAACAAGCGTAAAATTATTATTGGTTCATTATATTTTCAGTTCTGAAAGAGAAAGAATATTAAAATGACCCCATAACTACTTTAACATATTGCAACAATATTTCAACTCATTTTGAACGAGTAGATTCATTAGCAGTGTTTGTATAAGTTACAAATAAAACATTATTTGCTCTTATTGATAAAAATCATTTATATTCTTCCAACAGAAAAAATTTCCGAGAGTGAAATACATTCAAGTTTACACGTAATGTACCTAGGTACATTTTCGTGGAAAATTATATTAAGATTTTAATTTTATAAATCCAAATAATCTAACTGCACATATCGATAGACAGTCAGATGTAAAATATTAAGACATGTTCATTAAATTAACACAAAAACTGACCGCCGCGTTATCCGGGCTCGAACCCGGTTATATCAGTTGTAAGGTAGGTATGCTATACACCACCACAGAACGATTAGTTCTCTCTGTATATAGAATGTTCCTCTCGCCTCGAAATTCCGAGTCTCGTTCATAGTAATGGTAAATGTTTCTGTTTATTTCAACATTTACAATGCATAAGGTTAATTGCTGAAAAGGCAATAACATATATTCGTACTCCACGATTGCAGAAGATTCCCAAACTGAAAACATTGCCGCAATGCCTGATGCACCTAACCAGCAACCAAGAGATAGAAGAGTGTTTAATCGAGAGGAACATTCTATACACAAAAAATTGGCTAGTGGTGTAATGGATAGCATTCCTAACCGGAAACTGTTAGATCTGGGTTCGATTCCAGGTCACAACGGTTGTCCATCTTGATGGGCTGATTTCATGTATTTTCTTGTTTCCTTGTTTACATTTTGTAATATTTCATTTGTAGGAATAGGTAAGCGTCTAGGATGTCATCCAATCACTAGCTCATAGATGAAATCTCTTTGTAACCACTCTTTCAGAAGGAATGGGCATGAAATGGTGATAGTGGAGGACCCAAAGCTACTCAAAGTTTCATCCTAGTATGTAACAGCTGAGACTGAGTAAGAACTCATCTAGAATCGCGGATAGAGTCACCCAAACTAGCTCATCTACTTAGTGCTGATCCGAAGACTACAACGATAACCCCAAAGCCTTAAACATGTGAAAGTGATATATTATATTCTCGTGAGCTTCTTTTCAAAATAATTTTATATTTCTAACCCATATTAGTAACTATAAATTTCAGACCACTCTTTTTCGAAATGATGCTAAGTTTCGAGGCTCCACAGGGTAATGTTTTGGACACCTTTCGAAGGCGAAACCACGCTAACTGGGTAATAATGCATCCCAGATCATTACAATAGACGGACAAGTTTGCTAACGTGGCACGAATTTCGCTTTTCATAACATGAAAACCATCTAGTTGCGAGAAAATTGTTAAAAGAACAGTGGAAGTGTCAATCGATCTGAGTACCAAATTTTGAATTGGTTTTCTTGGGGTTCTCCTGTTTCCTCCCACTTTCTTCATTACATCAATCATCCCATTATCATCAATCCGGCTTGAGTTAAAGTTGCTTAGAAGGTCAATTGAAATTCAAAATAATATCAATGGTTATATGACACAGCATTAGTTAGCTGTATGCGTCAGAATTGTCAAAATATGACTCTTTAGGGATACGAAGAACGTTCAATGTGCCATAAGGAGTAATCTTTGGTTCCAAGTTCAATTCAGTAATGTACTGTTTAAATTACTTCGATTATTGAAGCACAACATAGTGTTTGCGATTATAGAAAGTCAGAAGTATGAATTTGACTTTAGTTTGCAAAGTTTTTAGGCGAGTTTAGCTCAGCTCACAACAACGGTAATACGATGTTAGCTAATAGAAAATTAAGATTTTATTGAACCCCTCCACCACCAATATATACATTAGTAGATAAAACACTCACTACTTGCTCACACTATATCTTTCATGGAATCATTTAACTGCTGAAAGTGTTCAATAAAACTCTGTGTTGATCAGAAAGAAATGAAGTTTCTTTCAGCAGGCCAATAGGTCTAATATCTCAGATGTAGTAAACCTCCCTTTATATCAGGCTTATATTATCCTATTTTGCGAAGATGGAATAACATTCAATATTCTCTGTCATTGCAAGTACTTTCAATAGCTATTTAAGGTGAATAAGTATAACAGATTTTGAGCATTGCGCACTGTATCAGAAGCTTCGATAAAGTCAAATAAATCATTGGAATTGTATGGATTAACACGTTTAAATGAGTCAATCATCTTGGGGAACGAAGACCTATCTTTCATCCTTTCTCTATTATGGTGAAACTTCTACGGTAACTAAAAAAACTATGGCCTCTAACTAAGAAATTAAGAATTTTCTCGTCTAACGTTTGGAACATCACATAGCAGGCAGCATGACTTTGCTCTTACACTAATGCTCCCTGGTGCTCTACCTATTCCTGATTCATTTAGCACATGGAGCAAGGATGGGAACATGCGAGTGTGCACATGGAACATGTTTGGGGGCAAAAGTGTTTTTGTTTGATCGGGGAAGACAAGACATGATCGGGGCAGACAAGCTGCGATCGGGATGGTTTCTCTTCAAGACGGTCTGTCGGGGCATAGCACGGGCACGGCACTGCATGTGTGAATTAAACAAAAACTTAATGCATTTTCAATGTCACAATCTGAAAAGAAACTTCATATACCACGGCACGGCATGTGCGAGGCACTGTATGTGTGAATTAGCCTTAGGTGCTGTTCCCATGCTGTGCCGTGCTTTCTACATCAGTGCCAAGTATGAATTGAAAGGAGGAAGATGTTATTGCGGCACGGTGGTTTCTCTTCAATACGGCGCAGTCGGGACATGGCATGGGCAGGGCCCTGTATGTGTGAATTAACCCTTAATGTCTAAACTACACAGCCGTACTTCATTGCAGTAAGACGCATTGATTAAAAGTTTTACCTTTTAGACACATTTTTAAATTGCTTAAAAATAATGTTTAGTCCTTCAAATCCTTTGCATGTCATTTTACATCTTCTATTTATTTCATCAGACATTTTGTCATTGGATGGTTTATGCTGCCTTAGGTAAACAAGTACAGCCACTTAAAAAATAAATGGAGGTTGTGGTAGTTAGAGGTAATAGTTTTTCCTCCAGGATATTTGCCTGATAGTACGCCTAATGGTTATACAACCAACATCAAAGTAAAAATATTTGCCAAAAAATGGCATGCCAGAATATTCTTCCATTCGGAGGAAAAAATAATTGATCTGTTCAGCATCATTTAGGGAACTATGGGATATATAGATAGACAGAAATTCCATTCACGTTAAATTTTAAGAAAAATAAATAAATGCAAAGAAAGGAAAATACTAATATGGATATCATGCAAGAATCGTCATTATTCAATGTAACAAAACATGATTTGTTTAAACACACATAAACAGAGAAAGAAATAAAGAAAAAAGAGCGAGCTTGGCTGAAGATGGAGAAAGAGCAAAAAGAGAGGAGAAAAGAAGGAAAGAGTGAAAGAAATATAGCATAAAACATGCAAATAAATGAAATTTTTACGCTTCAGGACACATAACCTCCGTCTTTTCCCCCTCCCTCTTTCTCTGTATTGCGTATTTATCCCTTTATGTTATAATTCTATTTCAGTATCAATCGCGAACATCATTTGCAACGCTTAATTCCTTGAAGAAAATTAATGGAAATCAAGACTTGGAATCGAACCAAGTACCTCGAGAGTAAGAGTCTGACACACTGACCACTTAGATCAGCAGAGAAAAACATATGTATTGTTAAATAAGGCATTAAACTCGCTAATGCCAGCGAGTTACCCCCGGTTCCATTTAAAGCTTGAATTTTATTTACTGCCATTAGGAATCTGGAGTTCAGCGTCCCTTGGTTAGATAAAAATATTTGTTCTGTAGTTCAAGGTCACGCATGAATCAATCCACAATCTTGGGAACTTACTTTTGCACTAACATATATCTCGGATTAATCCAGGATTAAAAGAGTGATTTCGTAAACCTAAGAAAAGAGTCCTAGTTCTTGCGCAGCACTAATCCACTCGAAAATGACATCTCGTAGCAGTGTTATGTATCACATTTCCAGTATAAATACAACGTCGAAATCCCATTTGCAGGCTCTGGCAGTGGGTATGTGGATAATGCGTAGGCTTGTTCAGTGAAAGAAAACGGGTTAAAATCTGGGAGGAAACAAGTAATAGTTTTGTGTTTTTTCTTCGAAATGCATTTCTAAATGTTCATATTTGTTATTAATGATTGCTTTCTAGCATTTTTCGAAGATTATCGTAAATTAGTGGCTATGGGTTAGTTGAGATTAGGTAGGGAAACAGCTTTACATTTTTGGTTCGTTTTTTCGACAGTGTGGATTTCTGCCCCGGCCGCACAGTGCGGCCAATTAAAAAAAAAACTGTCACCGTTTTTGGGTCGTTGATCACGAATCAGATGTCAGTGTTGCAAAATGTAACACCCTTAACAACATTGTAATATTTTAGCGTATACTCAAATAATATTTTAAATTGGAATATTACGTTTTTTTTAAATTATCATTGATTGTATGTAAATTGGGTAATAATTAATAAATATATTTGCAAATGCTTTGGGATATAATAGCCGAATTATGATAAAATTAATTTTCGGAAAATTATTTTTTATTAATTATAACCATAAATCGAGGCCTCTCTGTTTCTCTCTCGAACCCTCTCTCTCTCTCTCTCTCTCTCTCTCTCTCTCTCTCTCTCTCTCTCTGTATATTAGGCACGCACACACACATACATAAACAAACATGCACACTCACTGTGTTCCATGTTTTCCAATTTATCTTCTTTTGAGGTTAGATTTGTTAAAAACAACATTGCACGATCCTTCTTTAATTTCGCTTTTCATTTAGCCGTTTATTCTAATACTATAACTTTCACTCCCTCTGCTTCACTGGAGGCGTTGCCCTGGGCCCCGTAGGGGTTGCACCCGCATAGGGAAGATTTGCTTCATTTATTGTAACCTACTCTTGGTCATATACCTTCATGCAAATTTTGTTTATCTAGCTTCAATAGTTTGAAACATGGGTTTTGATAGGCCGTTGTAGGTTAAAGACGGCAACTTTTCAATTTGTTGTAATATATTCCAAAACTACTCTTGATGATATACCATAATGCCACATTTTGTATGCTCTGCACAAATGGCGTCAAAAATTGTTTTTGGTCAGCCATTGTGGATCCAAGATGGCGTCTTTCGATATATTTTGTAATATTTTCTGAACCTACTAGTGCTGATGCACCCTCTAACCAGATTTGGTTGGTGTTTGTAGCTCCAGTAGTTTGGCCTGGGAGATATGGTGAATGAATCAGTCAATCACTGGCCATGGGGCATGTGGTTGTCAAAAAATTGAAGAAAAAACAGGGGTGGGGGGCAACTTCTGCCAGTATATTTTTGTTTTATATTCAAGAAAATATATTTGACTATTACTTAAAATAAGTCTGACAGTGCAGCAACGCGGAGCAACATAACGTTTCCATAATAACATATCGTATTTTAAATATTTCATATAATAAAAATGAATAGCAACAATTGTTTTACTAATAATTTATATTTGAGAAATTATTATTTCTTAAATCTGTTTTTATATCCTACGTACTTGCAGACGCTGATTCCATTTTATTTGATTATGATCTGCTATCTAATGTTTTTATATAACTTTCACACGCGTCGTTTACTGTATCAATAACACAATCGATGCCTATAGAACAAAGGTATCTTTGCGACTCCTATTCTGGGACAGGTGAAAGAAAATAAACACTTTCACAAATAATGTCTGACATTACAGATGTACTGTAATCAACCTAACATGAGAAAAATCCCTAACTAGTTACTTTTGTTTTACTTTTTGCCAGTTTTTGGAATCGGCCGCAATATGGACCGGGACGCTGTATCTCATTTTTTCAAACTAATTTTGTCAATTCTCATAGGATATGGCATACAAAGCTAGACTTCACGCGATGACTGTACATAAAGCGCCCGCAGCTGGCTAACGTAGCGTGATGATAGGACGCTGGTTTAACACATATAAAGTCTGGGTTATATCAACGGCCGTGGGCCGCAATTTTCTTTATTTCTCATAAATATGTAGATTTATATCTTCACATTTATTATAATTAATTGATTTCTTATATTTTACTTGCACTTTATTTATATTATCTACAATTAGTGAAAAAGACGTGGGGTTTAGCTACTAAACGGTAATATGTCTATAAACCCATCAGAGCAGAATGCATACCAAGCGACAACGAGGTGTGCTTGGAGGAAGGGTGTGTCCGAAGCGAGCTGGGCTTCATTCGCCGCGGTAGGACGCAGCCCCAGGTTAGCGGTGGGCATACGCGAAACTGCTGTTAAAATTGTACTACAATTTTTTTTACGGTGATTTGCATTTCATGCAACGCAGAAATGGCAAGATTGATTTGGAAAAAGTTCTCGCTCAGGACGCTAGACTCTTTTACGACTTTAGTTTCTGAGGGTTTAAAAGTGCGATTCCTTTCATGTAAATCCTAGTGTTAGCTAGATGTCGTGCAATGAATGCAAATACAACGGCGCGACCACCGATTGCTAGTTTCCAGCGTAGTGCATTCTGTAACACGTGGGCTTACGAAATAATAAAAGCTGGTTCTATTTATGGCGGTTGGCAATAAAGTTTTCTTATTTTTTTCTTACAAAATATATCTTGAATATGATTGTGGAAGAAAGCTGTGTTCTCTCTAAAATTCAACCTGGAAAGCCGGCATATTGGGGAGGAACTAAGAGCTTAGTTTAGTGTAATATACTGAGATAAAGACGAAATCAAGTATTTGATATATTATAACTAGTTTTGAAATACGTTAATAAAAATCGATATAAGTGACTTGCATGTATCTAGTGCAAATGCAGGGTTATTAAATTTAATGATAAAAACAGACGTAGACATTCCTCGCTCATTGATACCTTAACAGGCAGGAAAAGTTGGACTTTGAATTACATACATATGTGTGTGTTTGGTAGTATTTTCTGTATCATCATCATCATCATATTCAGCCGTTTTCTATCCACTGCTGGATGAAGGCCTCCCCCTTTTCTTTCCACATATCTCGGTCTGCTGATATCCTCATCCATGTAGCTCCTGAAAAACGCTTGATTTCATCTACCCATCTTACATTTGGACGTCGTCTCGGTCGTTTCTTTTCTCTAGGAATCCACTGTAGTACATTTGTCGTCCACCTTCC